>JALDNG010008058.1:0-10956 GCA_024349245.1 Neodontobutis hainanensis
GAACAGACTGTAAATGTGCAGTAGAACAGACTGTAGATGAGCAATAAAACAGACTGTACACGTGCAGTAGAACAGACTGTAGATGAGCAGTTGTACAGACTGTAGACTTTCATTGGAACATACAGTAGATGTCCATTAGAATAGACTGTAGATGTGCAGTAGAACAGACTGACGAGGTGCAGAAGAATAGACTGAAGAGTTGCAGTAGTTGAGACTTTACACGAGGATTAGAACAGCCTGTACATGACTATTAGAAAAGACTGTAGACATGCCTTAGAAGAGACTGTAGAGGTGCAGTAGTACAGACTGTAGACGAGCATTAAAACAAACTGTAGATGTGCAGTAGACCAGACTGTAGACGTGCAGTTGAACAGACTTTAGAGCAGCAGTAGTACAGACTCTAGATAGGCTTTAGAACAGACTGTAGATGAGCTTTAGAACAGACTGTAGAGGTGCAGTTGTACAGACTGTAGACGAGCATTAAAACAGACTGTATATTAGCATTAGAAAACACTCTAGACATGCTTTAGGACAAACTGTAGATGTGCAGTAGTACAGACTGTAGACGTTTTTAGAATAGACTGTAGGCGTGCAGTAGAACAAACTGTAGACGAGCAGTAGTACAGACTGGAGAATTCCATTAGAACAGATTGTAGATGTGCATTAGAACAGACTGTAGATGTGCAAAAGAATAGACTGTAGAGGGCAGCAGTTGAGACTTTACGAGCATTAGAACAGACTGTACATGAGTATTAGAAAAGACTGTAGACATGTTTTAGAACAGACTGTAGAGTTCCAGTAGTACAGACTCTAGACGACCATTAGAACAAACTGTAGATGTGCAGTAGAAGAGACTGTAGAGGTGCAGCAGTACAGAAAGTTGACAATTATTAAAAGAGACTGTAGACGTGCAGTATAACAGACTCTAGACAATTATTATCTATTAACAATAGAAAAGACTGTAGAGGTGCAGTTGAACAGACTGTAGATGTGCAGTTGAATAGACTTCAGAGCAGAAGTAGAACAGACTCTAGATTGGCTTTGGAACAGACTGTAGACGAGCATTAGAACAAACAGTAAACAACCTGTAGAACAGACTAAGAATGTGCAGAAGAATAGACTCTAGAGGTGCAGTAGTACAGACTGTAGATGAGGATTAGAACAGACAGTATATGAGTATTAGAAAACACTGCAGATATGCTTTAGAACAGACTGTAGAGTTGCAGTAGTTCAGATTGTAGACGAGCATTAGAACAGACTGTATATGAGTATTAGAAAACACTGTAGACATGCTTTAGAACAGATTGTAGAGGTGCAGTAGTTCAGACTGTAGACGAGCATTAGAACAGACTGTAGATGTGCATTAGAACAGACTGTAGATGTTCAGTAGAACAGAATGTAGACTTGCAGTAGAACAGACTGCAGAGCAGCAGTAGTACAGACTCTAGACTGGCATTAAAACAGACTGTAGAGCTGCAGTAGAACAGAGGAGATGTAGAACAAACTGTAGAGGTGGAGTAGTAAAGACTTTTATTGGGCATTTGACGAGTATTTGAACAGACTATAGACGTGTATTAGAACAGACTGTAGATGTCCAGTAAACCAGTCTAATGATGCTGCAGAAGAAAATAATTTAAAGGTCCGTTAGTAGAGACTGTAGACGAGCATTAGAACAGACTGTAGATGTGCATTAGAACAGAATGTAGACATACAATAGAAAAGACGTAGAGGTGCAGTTGAACAGACTATAGACATGCAGTTGAAAAGACTTCAGAGCAGCAGTAGAACAGACTCTAGACTGGCTTTAGAACAGACTGTAGATGTGCAGTAGAACAGACTGTATATGAGCAGAAAACAGACTGTAGACGTGCAGTAGAACAGACTGCAGTAGAGCAGAGGTAAAGAATGTAAACTGGCATTAGAACAGACTGTTGAGGTGCAGTTAAAATGACTGTAGACGTGCAGTAATACAGACTGTAGACGAGCATTAGAACAGACTGTAGAAGTGCAGTAGTACAGACTTCAAATGTGCAGTAGAACAGACTGTAGACGTTTATTAGAACAGACTGTAGACTTGCAGTAGAACAGACCATAAATGAGCAGTAGTACAGACTGTAGACTTGCATTAGAACAGACTGTAGATGAGCAGTAGTACAGATTATAAACTCGCATTAGAACAGACTGTAGATGAGCAGTAGTACAGATTATAGACTTGCATTAGAACAGACTGTAGATGTGCATTAGAACAGACTGTAGATATGCAGAAAAAGAGACTGTAGACGTGCGGTAGAACAGACTGCAGTAGAGCAGAGGTACAGACTGTAAACTGGCATTAGAAGAGACTGTTGAGGTGCAGTTGAAAAGACTGTAGACGTGCAGTTGAACAGACTGTAGATGTGCATTTAAACAGACTGTAGACGCAATACAACAGACTGTATACGAGCATTAGAACAGACTGTAGACATCTAGTAGAAAAGACCGTAGATGTGCAGTAGTACAGAATTAAGACTAGCATTAGAACAGACTGTGGACGAGCATTAGAACAGACTATAGACTGTAGACGTTTATTAAAACAGACTGTAGACCTGCAGTAGAACAGACCATAAATGAGCAGTAGTACAGACTATAGACTTGCATTAGAACAGACTGTAGATGTGCATTAGAAACAGACTGTAGAAGTGCAGTAGTAGAGACTGTAGATGTGTAGTAGAAAAGACTGTAGACGCATCAAACAGACTTCAGACATGCAGTAGAACAGACTGTAGATGTGCAGTACAACAGACTGTAGGCAAGCATTAGAACATACTGTAAACATCCAGTAGAACAGACTGACAATGTGCAGAAGAATAGACTTTAGAGGTGCAGTAGTACAGACTGTAGACGAGCATTAGAACAGACTGTAGAAATGTAGTAGTTCAGACTGTAGACGAGCATTAGAACAGACTCTATATGAGTATTAGAAAACACTACTAGAAATGCTTTACAACAGACTGTAGAGGTGCAGTAATACAGACTGTAGACGAGCATTAAAAAAGACTGTAGAAGTGCAGTAGTACAGACTGTAAATGTGCAGTACAGACTGTAGACGTTTATTAAAACAGATTGTAGACGTGGAGTAGAACAGACCGTACATGAGCAGTAGTACAACTTGTAGACTTGCATTGGAACAGACTGTATATGTGCATTAGAACAGACTGTAGATGTGCAGTAAAACAGACTGTAGACATGCAGTAGAACAGACTGCAGTAGAGCAATAGAACAGACTGTTAACTGGCATTAGAACAGACTGTAGATGTTCAGTAGAACAGAACTGTAGACTTGCAGTAGAACAGACTGCAGAGCAGCAGTAGTACAGACTCTAGACTGGCATTAAAACAGACTGTAGAGCTGCAGTAGAACAGACTGTAGAGGAGATGTAGAACAAACTGTAGAGGTGGAGTAGTAAAGACTTTTATTGGGCATTTGAACAGACTGTATTCGAGCAATAGAACAGACTATAGATGTGCAGTAGTACAGACTGCATTAGAACAGACTGTGGGTGCAGTATTTGAACAGACTGTAGACGAGCATTAGAACAGATTTTAGACCTGCAGTAGAACAGACTCTAGATGATCAGTAGTAAAGACTGTAGACTTGCATTAGAACAGACTGTAGATGTGCATTAGAACAGACTGTAGAAGTGCAGTAGAGAGACTGTAGACGTGCAGTTGAACAGACTGTAGATGCAGCAGTACAACAGACTGTAGACTGCATTAGAACAGACTGTAGATGTGCAGTAGAACAGACTGTATATGAGCAGTAAAACAGACTGTAGAAGTGCAGTAGAACAGACTGCAGTAGAGCAGAGGTAAAGAATGTAAAATGGCATTAGAACAGACTGTAGACTGCAGTTAGAACAGACTGTAGAGCAGCAGCAGTAGTACAGACTCTAGTTTGGCATTAGAACAGACTGTAGATGCAGTTAGTAACAGACTTAAATGTGCCAGTAGAACAGACTGTAGATGTGCATTAGAACAGTAGAACAGACTGTAGACTTGCATTAGAACAGACTGTAGAGTGCAGTAGGTACAGACTGTAAACTGCATTAGAACAGACTGTTGAGGTGCAGTTGAACAGACAATAGACGTGCATTAGAACAGACTGTAGATGTGCAGTTAGAAGACTGATGACTGCAGAATACAACAGACTGTATAGTAGCATTAGAACAGACTGTAGACTGGCATTAGAACAGACTGTAGATGTGCAGTAGAACAGACTGACGATGTGCAGAACAGAATAGACTGTAGAGGGCAATAGTTGAGACAGACTGTAACACGAGCATTAGAACAGACTGTACATGAGTATTAGAAAAGACTGTAGACATGTTTTAGAACAGACTGTAGAGTGCACTAGTACAGACTCTAGACGACCATTAGAACAGACTGTAGATGTGCAGTAGAAATGTAGATGTGCAGTAGTACAGAATTAAGACTAGCATTAGAACAGACTGTGGACGAGCATTAGAACAGACTATAGACTGTAGACGTTTATTAAAACAGACTGTAGACCTGCACTAGAACAGACCATAAATGAGCAGTAGTACAGACTATAGACTTGCATTAGAACAGACTGTAGATGTGCATTAGAAACAGACTTTAGAAGTGCAGTAGTAGAGACTGTAGATGTGTAGTAGAAAAGACTGTAGACGTTTATCAAAACAGACTTCAGACATGCAGTAGAACAGACTGTAGACGTGCAGTACAACAGACTGTAGGCAAGCATTAGAACAGACTGTAAACATCCAGTAGAACAGACTGACAATGTGCAGAAGAATAGACTTTAGAGGTGCAGTAGTACAGACTGTAGACGAGCATTAGAACAGACTGTATATGAGTATTAGAAAACACTGTAGACATGCTTTAGAACAGACTGTAGAAATGTAGTAGTTCAGACTGTAGACGAGCATTAGAACAGACTCTATATGAGTATTAGAAAACACTACTAGAAATGCTTTAGAACAGACTGTAGAGGTGCAGTAGTACAGACTGTAGATGTGCAGTAGAACAGACTGTCATTATAACAGACTTGCCTCGTATGAATGTTTAAGAATGTTCAGTGAATGTATGTGGTGATGGTCAAAGAGGCCTTAGGGTCAAAATGGCTGCCACGTCTCTGTCAGTCTGCCCTAGGGCATCTGTGGCTACAGTTGTAGTTACCATCACCAGTGTGTGACTGTGTATGAATGAATAATGGACGGCTTGTGGGCGCTTTGAGTCAGACTTGGTCCCTTGGGAGAAACAGACGCAATATAAATCCAATCCATTAACTGTAGACCTGCAGTAGAACAGACCGTAGATGAGCAGTAGTACAAACATTAGACTTGCATTAGAAAAGACTGTAGATGTGCATTAGAACAGACTTTAAAAGTGCAGTAGTATAGACTGTAGATATGCAGTAGAACAGACTGTAGAAGTTTATCAGAACAGACTGTAGACGTGCAGAAGAACAGACTGTAGGTGAGCAGTAGTACAAAGACTGTAGACTTTCATTAGAAGAGACTGTATATGTGCATTAAAACAGACTTTAGAAGTGCAGTAGTAGAGACTGTAGACGTGCAGTAGAACAGACTGTAGATGAGCAGTACTATAGACTGTAGACTTGCATTAGAACAGACTGTAGATGTGCATTAGAACAGACTGTAGACTGTAGAAGTGCAATAGAACAGACTTCAGTAGAGCAGAGTACAGACTGTAAATATGGCATTAGAACAGACTGTAGAAGTTTATCAGAACAGACTGTAGAGCAGCAGACTGTAGTAGTAGTACAGACTGTAGTTTGGCTTTAGAACTGACTGTAGATGTGCATTAGAACAGACTGTATATGAGCCCAGTAGAACAGACTGTAGATGTGCATTAGAACAGACTGTAGGCAATAGAACAGACTGTAGACGAGCATTAGAACAGATTGTAGACGTCCAGTAGAACAGTCTGTATTTGTGCAGTTTTACAGACTAAAGACCTGCATTAGAGCAGACTGTGGACGAGCATTAGAACAGACAATAGACGTGCATAAGAACATAATGTAGTTGTGAAGTAGAACAAATTGTAGAGATGCAGTAGTACAGAATGTCGACAATTATCACAACAGTTTATAGTAGACAAAGAGTAGAACAGACTGTGGACTTGCATTAGAACAGACTGTAGATGTGCAGTAGAACAAACTGTAGATGTGCAGTAGAACAGACTGACGATGTGCAGAAGAATAGACTGTAGAGGGCAATAGTTGAGACTTTACACGAGCATTAGAACAGACTGTACATGAGTATTAGAAAAGACTGTAGACATGTTTTAGAACAGACTGTAGAGTTCCACTAGTACAGACTCTAGACGACCATCAGAACAAACTGTAGATGTGCAGTAGAAGAGACTGTAGAGGTGCAGTAGTACAGAAAGTTGACAATTATGAAAAGAGACTGTAGACGTGCAGTAGAACAGACTCTAGACAATTATTAGAAAAGACTGTAGACATTGCAGTAGAACAGACTGTAGATGTGCATTAGAACAGACTGTAGAAGTGCAATAGAACAGACTGCAGTAGAGCAGAGGTACAGACTGTAAAATGGCATTAGACCAGACTGTAGTGGTGCAGTTGAACAGATTGTAGACGTGCAGTTGAACAGACTTCATAGCAGCAGTAGTACAGACTCTAGAATGGCTTTAGAACTGATTGTAGACGAGCATTAGAACTGACTGTAGACGACCATTAGAACAGACTGTACATGTGCAGTAGAAGAGATTGTAGATGTGCAGTAGAACAGACTGTGGAGCCGCAGTAGTACACACTCTAGACTGGCATTAGAACAGACTGTAGACTTGCAGTAGAACAGACTGACAATGCTTCAGAGGAATAGACTTTAGTGGTGCAGTAGTTCAGACTGTAGACGAGCATTAGAACAGACTTTATATTAGTATTAGAAAACTCTCTAGACATGCTTTAGAACAGACTGTAGAGGTGCAGTAGTACAGACTGTAGATGTGCAGTAGAACAGACTGTAGACGTTCATTATAACAGACTGTATAGGGCGTCAGTGGTAGAGCGGTCGTCTTTCAACCGGAAGGTAGTGTGTTCGATTCCCTCTCTCCCCACAATTCATTCTGTCGTTGTGTCCTTGGGCAAGACACTTAACCCACCTTGCCTCGTATGAATGTTTAAGAATGTTCAGTGAATGTATGTGGTGATGGTCAAAGAGGCCTTAGGGTCAAAATGGCTGCCACGTCTCTGTCAGTCTGCCCTAGGGCATCTGTGGCTACAGTTGTAGTTACCATCACCAGTGTGTGACTGTGTATGAATGAATAATGGACGGCTTGTGGGCGCTTTGAGTCCCTTGGTCCCTTGGGAGAAAAGCGCAATATAAATCCAATCCATTAACTGTAGACCTGCAGTAGAACAGACCGTAGATGAGCAGTAGTACAAACATTAGACTTGCATTAGAAAAGACTGTAGATGTGCATTAGAACAGACTTTAAAAGTGCAGTAGTATAGACTGTAGATATGCAGTAGAACAGACTGTAGAAGTTTATCAGAACAGACTGTAGACGTGCAGAAGAACAGACTGTAGGTGAGCAGTAGTACAAAATGTAGACTTTCATTAGAACAGACTGTAGATGTGCATTAGAACAGACTGTATATGAGCAGTAAAACAGACTGTAGAGGTGCAGTAGAACAGACCGTAGATGAGCAGTAGTACAAACATTAGACTTGCATTAGAAAAGACTGTAGATGTGCATTAGAACAGACTTTAAAAGTGCAGTAGTATAGACTGTAGATATGCAGTAGAACAGACTGTAGAAGTTTATCAGAACAGACTGTAGACGTGCAGAAGAACAGACTGTAGGTGAGCAGTAGTACAAAATGTAGACTTTCATTAGAACAGACTGTAGATGTGCATTAGAACAGACTGTATATGAGCAGTAAAACAGACTGTAGAGGTGCAGTAGAACAGACTGCAGTAGAGCAGAAGTACAGACTGTAGACTTGCATTAGAAATGACTGTAAACATCCAGTAAAACAGACTGACAATGTGCAGAAGAATAGACTAGGTGCAGTACTACAGACTGTACATGAGCATTAGAACAGACTGTATATGAGTATTAGAAAACACTGTAGACATGCTTTAGAACAGACTCTAGAGGTGCAGTTTAACAGATTGTGGACGAGCATTAGAACAGACTGTATATGAGTATTAGAAAACACTCTAGACATGCTTTAGAACAGACTGTAGAAGAGCAGTAGTTCAGACTGTAGACAAGCATTAGAACAAACTGTATATTTGAATTAGAAAACACTATAGACATGCTTTAGAACAGACTGTAGAGGTGCAGTTTAACAGACTGTAGACGAGCATTAGAACAGACTGTATTTGAGTATAAGAAAACACTCTAGACATGCTTTGGAACAGACTGTAGAGGTGCAGTAATACAGACTGTAGACGAGCATTAGAACAGTCTGTAGAAGTGCAGTATTACAGACTGTAGATGTGCAGTAGAACAGACTGTAGACATTTATTAGAAGAGATTTTAGACCTGCAGTAGAACAGACCGTAGATGAGCAGTAGTAAAGACTGTAGACTTGCATTAGAACAGACTGTAGATGTGCATTAGAACAGACTGTAGATGTGCAGTAAAAAAGACTGTAGAAGTGCAATAGAACAGACTGCAGTAGAGCAGAGGTACAGACTGTAAAATGGCATTAGACCAGACTGTAGAAGTGCAGTTGAACAGACTGTAGACTTGCAGTTAAACAGACTTCAGAGCAGCAGTAGTACAGATTCTAGATTGGCTTTAGAACTGACTGTAGACGCCCAGTAGAACAGACTGTAGATGTGCATTAGAACAGACTGTAGATGTGCATTAGAAGAGACTGTAGACCTTTAATAAAACCAACTAGAGTCGTGCAGTAGAACAGACTGTAGAAGAGCAGGAGAAGAGACAGTGGACTTGCAGTTGAACAGACTGTAGATGTGCATTAGAACAGACTGTAGATGTGCAGTAGAACAGAATTTAGACTTGCAGTAGAACAGACTGTAGAGCAGCAGTAGTACAGACTCTAGACTGGCATTAGAACAGACTGTAGACCTGCAGTAGAACAGACTGTAGAGGAGAAGTAGAACAAACTGTAGAGGTGGAGTAGTAAAGACTTTTATTGGGCATTAGAACAGACTGTATTCGAGCAATAGAACAGACTATAGATGTGCAGTAGTACAGACTGCATTAGAACAGACTGTGGACGAGTATTTGAAGAGACTATATACGTGTATAGAACAGACTGTAGATGTCCAGTAAAACAGACTAATGATGCTGCAGAAGAATAAAATTTAAAGGTCCGTTAGTAGAGACTGTAGGCGAGCATTAGAACAGACTGTGTATGAGTATTAGAATAGACTGTAGACATGCTTTAGAACAGACTGTAGAGGTGCAGTAGTACAGACTGTAGATGTGCATTAGAAGAGACTGTAGACCTTTAATAAAACCGACTAGAGTCGTGCAGTAGAACAGACTGCAGAAGAGCAGTAGAAGAGACAGTGGACTTGCAGTTGAACAGACTGTAGATGTGCATTAGAACAGACTGTAGATGTGCAGTAGAACAGAATGTAGACTTGCAGTAGAACAGACTGTAGAGCAGCAGTAGTACAGACTTTAGACTGGCATTAGAACAGACTGTAGACCTGCAGTAGAACAGACTGTAGAGGAGAAGTAGAACAAACTGTAGAGGTGGAGTAGTAAAGACTTTTATTGGGCATTAGAACAGACTGTATTCGAGCAATAGAACAGACTATAGATGTGCAGTAGTACAGACTGCATTAGAACAGACTGTGGACGAGTATTTGAAGAGACTATATAAGTGTATAGAACAGACTGTAGATGTCCAGTAAAACAGACTAATGATGTTGCAGAAGAATAAAATTTAAAGGTCCGTTAGTAGAGACTGTAGACGAGCATTAGAACAGACTGTGTATGAGTATTAGAATAGACTGTAGACATGCTTTAGAACAGACTGTAGAGGTGCAGTAGTACAGACTGTACACGAGCAGTAGTACAGACTGTAGACTTGCATTAGAACAGACTGTAGATGTGCATTAGAACAGAATGTAGACATACAATAGAACAGACGTAGAGGTGCAGTTTAACAGACTACAGACATGCAGTTGAACAGACTTCAGAGCAGCAGTAGAACAAACTCTAGACTGGCTTTAGAACAGACTGTAGACGTGCAGTAGAACAGACTGTATATGAGCAGTAAAACAGACTGTAGATGTACATTAGAACAGACTGTAGAAGTGCAGTAGTACAGACTATAGATGTGCAGTAGAACAGACTGTAGACGTTTATTACAACAGACTGTAGACCTGCAGTAGAACAGACCGTAAATGAGCAGTAGTACAGACTGTAGACTTGCATTAGAACAGACTGTAGATGTGCATTAGAAACAGACTTTAGAAGTGCAGTAGTTGAGACTGTAGATGTGCAGTAGTACAGACTGTAGACGAGCATTAGAACAGACTGTATATGAGTATTAGAAAATACTGTAGACATGCTTTAGAACAGATTGTAGAGGTGCAGTAATACAGACTGCAGATGAGCATTAGAACAGATTTTAGAAGTGCAGTAGTACAGACTGTAGATGAGCAGTAGCACAGACTGTAGACTTGCATTAGAACAGACTGTTGATGAGCATTAGAATAGACTTTAGAAGTACAGTAGTAATGACTGTAGAAATGCAGTAGAATAGACTATAGACGTTTATAAAAAGACTGTAGACGTGCAGTAGAACAAAATGCGTAGAGCAGAGGTACAGACTGTAAAGTAGCATTATAAGAGACTGTAGACGACAATAGAACAGACTGTAGACGAGCGTTAGAACAGACTGTAGACGAGCATTAGAACAGACTGTAGATGTGCAGTAGAACAGACTGACGAT
>JALDNG010008067.1:0-12226 GCA_024349245.1 Neodontobutis hainanensis
AGTCTCTTCAAATACTCGTCCACAGTCTGTTCTAATGCAGTCTGTACTACTGCACATCTATAGTCTGTTCTATTGCTCGAATACAGTCTGTTCTAATGTCCAATAAAGTCTGTTACTACTCCACCTCTACAGTTTGTTCTACTTCTCCTTTACAGTCTGTTCTACTGCAGGTCTACAGTCTGTTCTACTGCACATCTACAGTCTGTTCTAATGCACATCTACAGTCTGTTCAACTGCAAGTCCACTGTCTCTTCTACTGCTCTTCTACAATCTGTTCTACTGCACAACTCTAGTCGGTTTTATTAAAGGTCTACAGTCTGTTCTAATGCACATCTACAGTCTGTTCTAATGCACATCTACAGTCTGTTCTAATGCAAGTCTACAGTTTTACTACTGCTCATCTACGGTCTGTTCTACTGCAGGTCTAAAATCTCTTCTAATAAATGTCTACAGTCTGTTCTACTGCACATCTACAGTCTGTAATACTGCACTTCTACAGACTGTTCTAATGCTTGTCTACAGTCTGTATTACTGCACCTCTACAGTCTGTTCCAAAGCATGTCTAGAGTGTTTTCTTATACTCAAATACAGTCTGTTTTAATGCTCGTCTACAGTCTGTTAAACTGCACCTCTACAGTCTGTTCTAAAGCATGTCTATAGTGTTTTCTAATTCAAATATACAGTTTGTTCTAGTGCTTGTCTACAGTCTGAACTACTGCTCTTCTACAGTCTGTTCTAAAGCATGTCTAGAGTGTTTTCTAATACTCATATACAGTCTGTTCTAATGCTCATGTACAGTCTGTAGTACTGCACCTAGTCTATTCTTCTGCACATTGTCAGTCTGTTTTACTGGATGTTTACAGTCATTTCTAATGCAAGTCTACAGTCTGTACTACTGCTCATCTACAGTCTGTTCTAATGCCAGTTTACAGTCTGTACTTCTGCTCTACTGCAGTCTGTTCTACTGCACGTCTACAGTCTGTTTTACTGCTCATATACAGTCTGTTCTAATGCACATCTACAGTCTGTTCTAATGAAAGTCTACATTCTGTACTACTGCTCACCTACAGTCTGTTCTTTTGCACGTCTACATTCTGTTCTGATAAACTTCTACAGTCTGTTCTACTGCATATCTACAGTCTATACTACTGCACTTTTAAAGTCTGTTCTAATGCACATCTACAGTCTGTTCTCATGCAAGTCTAAAGTTTGTACTACTGCACATCTATAGTCTGTTCTATTGCTCGAATACAGTCTGTTCTAATGTCCAATAAAAGTCTTTACTACTCCACCTCTACAGTTTGTTCTACTTCTCCTTTACAGTCTGTTCTACTGCAGGTCTACAGTCTGTTCTACTGCACATCTACAGTCTGTTCTAATGCACATCTACAGTCTGTTCAACTGCAAGTCCACTGTCTCTTCTACTGCTCTTCTACAATCTGTTCTACTGCACAACTCTAGTCGGTTTTATTAAAGGTCTACAGTCTGTTCTAATGCACATCTACAGTCTGTTCTAATGCAAGTCTACAGTCTTTACTACTGCTCATCTACGGTCTGTTCTACTGCAGGTCTAAAATCTCTTCTAATAAATGTCTACAGTCTGTTCTACTGCACATCTACAGTCTGTAATACTGCACTTCTACAGACTGTTCTAATGCTTGTCTACAGTCTGTATTACTGCACCTCTACAGTCTGTTCCAAAGCATGTCTAGAGTGTTTTCTTATACTCAAATACAGTCTGTTTTAATGCTCGTCTACAGTCTGTTAAACTGCACCTCTACAGTCTGTTCTAAAGCATGTCTATAGTGTTTTCTAATTCAAATATACAGTTTGTTCTAGTGCTTGTCTACAGTCTGAACTACTGCTCTTCTACAGTCTGTTCTAAAGCATGTCTAGAGTGTTTTCTAATACTCATATACAGTCTGTTCTAATGCTCATGTACAGTCTGTAGTACTGCACCTAGTCTATTCTTCTGCACATTGTCAGTCTGTTTTACTGGATGTTTACAGTCATTTCTAATGCAAGTCTACAGTCTGTACTACTGCTCATCTACAGTCTGTTCTAATGCCAGTTTACAGTCTGTACTTCTGCTCTACTGCAGTCTGTTCTACTGCACGTCTACAGTCTGTTTTACTGCTCATATACAGTCTGTTCTAATGCACATCTACAGTCTGTTCTAATGAAAGTCTACATTCTGTACTACTGCTCACCTACAGTCTGTTCTTTTGCACGTCTACATTCTGTTCTGATAAACTTCTACAGTCTGTTCTACTGCATATCTACAGTCTATACTACTGCACTTTTAAAGTCTGTTCTAATGCACATCTACAGTCTGTTCTCATGCAAGTCTAAAGTTTGTACTACTGCTCATCTACGGTCTGTTCTACTGCAGGTCTACAGTTAATGGATTGGATTTATATTGCGCTTTTCTCCCAAGGGACCAAGGGACTCAAAGCGCCCACAAGCCGTCCATTATTCATTCATACACAGTCACACACTGGTGATGGTAACTACAACTGTAGCCACAGATGCCCTGGGGCAGACTGACAGAGACGTGGCAGCCATTTTGCGCCTAAGGCCTCTTTGAACATCACCACATACATTCACTGAACATTCTTAAACATTCATACGAGGCAAGGTGGGTTAAGTGTCTTGCCCAAGGACACAATGACAGAATGAATTGTGGGGAGAGCGGGAATCGAACACACTACCTTCCGGTTGAAAGACGACCGCTCTACCACTGAGCCACTGTCGCCTCTATACAGTCTGTTATAATGAACGCCTACAGTCTGTTCTACTGCACATCTACAGTCTGTTCTAAAGCATGTCTAGAGAGTTTTCTAATACTAATATAAAGTCTGTTCTAATGCTCGTCTACAGTCTGAACTAATGCACCACTAAAGTCTATTCCTCTGAAGCATTGTCAGTCTGTTCTACTGCAAGTCTACAGTCTGTTCTAATGCCAGTCTAGAGTGTGTACTACTGCGGCTCCACAGTCTGTTCTACTGCACATCTACAATCTCTTCTACTGCACATGTACAGTCTGTTCTAATGGTCGTCTACAGTCAGTTCTAATGCTCGTCTACAATCAGTTCTGAAGCCATTCTAGAGTCTGTACTACTGCTGCTATGAAGTCTGTTCAACTGCACGCCTACAATCTGTTCAACTGCACCACTACAGTCTGTTCTATTGTACGTCTACAGTCTGTTCTACTGCACGACTATAGTCTCTTTTAATAAACGCCTACAGTCTCCTCTAATGCACATCTACAGTCTGTTCTACTGGATGTCTACAGTCTTTTCTAATAATTGTCTAGAGTCTGTTCTACTGCACGTCTACAGTCTTTTTTCATAATTGTCAACTTTCCGTACTACTGCACCTCTACAGTCTCTTCTACTGCACATCTACAGTTTGTTCTAATGGTCGTCTAGAGTCTGTACTAGTGAAACTCTACAGTCTGTTCTAAAACATGTCTACAGTCTTTTCTAATACTCATGTACAGTCTGTTCTAATGCTCGTGTAAAGTCTCAACTATTGCCCTCTACAGTCTATTCTTCTGCACATCGTCAGTCTGTTCTACTGCACATCTACAGTTTGTTCTACTGCACATCTACAGTCTTTTCTAATGCAAGTCTACAGTCTGTTCTACTGTTTGTCGACTATAGTCTGTTGTGATAATTGTCGACATTCTGTACTACTGCATCTCTACAATTTGTTCTACTTCACTACATTATGTTCTTATGCACGTCTATTGTCTGTTCTAATGCTCGTCCACAGTCTGCTCTAATGCAGGTCTTTAGTCTATAAAACTGCACAAATACAGACTGTTCTACTGACGTCTACAATCTGTTCTAATGCTCGTCTACACTCTGTTCTATTGTACGTCTACAGTCTGTTCTAATGCACATCTACAGTCTGTTCTACTGGACGTTTACAGTCTGTTCTAATGCTCGTCTACAGTCAGTTCTAAAGCCAATCTAGAGTCTGTTCTACTGCTGCTGCTCTGAAGTCTGTTCAACTCCAAGTCTACAGTCTGTTCTAGTGCCATTTTACAGTCTGTACCTCTGCTCTACTGAAGTCTGTTCTATTGCACTTCTACAGTCTTTTTTACTGCATATCTACAGTCTGTTCTACTGAAGATCTACAGTCTGTTCTAATGCAAGTCTACAGTCTATACTACTGCTCATCTACACTCTGTTCTACTGCACGTCTACAGTCTCTACTACTGCACTTCTAAAGTCTGTTCTAATGCACATCTACAGTCTCTTCTAATGCAAGTCTACAGTCTTTACTACTGCTCATCTACGGTCTGTTCTACTGCAGGTCTAAAATCTCTTCTAATAAATGTTTACAGTCTGTTTAACTGCAAGTCTACAGTCTGTTCAACTGCACCTCTACATTCTGTTCTAATGCTCGTCTACAGTCTGTATTACTGCACCTCTACAGTCTGTTCTAAAGCATGTCTAGAGTGTTTTGTAATACTTATATACAGTCTGTTCTAATGCTCGTCTACAGTCTGTACTACTCCATCTCTACAGTCTATTCTTCTGCACATTGTCAGTCTGTTCTACTGACGTTTACAGTCTTTTTAATGCTCATCTACAGTCATTTCTAAAGCCAATCTAGTGTCTGTACTACTGCTGCTCTGAAGTCTGTTTAACTGCAAGTCTACAGTATGTTCAACTGCACCTCTACAGTCTTTTCTAATGCCAGTTTACAGTCTGTTCTATTGCTCTACTGCAGTCTGTTCTACTGCATGTCTACAGTCTGTTTTACTGCACATCTACAGTCTGTTATAATGCACATCTACAGTCTGTTCCAATGCAAGTCTACAAGTTGTACTACTGCTCATGTACGGTCTGTTCTACTCCACGTCTACAATCTGTTTTAATAAACGTCTACAGTCTGTTCTGCACATTTACAGTCTGTACTACTGCACTTCTACAGTCTTTTTAATGCTCGTCTACAGTCTGTATTACTGCACCTCTACAGTCTGTTGTAAAGCATTTCTAGTAGTGTTTTCTAATACTCATATAGAGTCTGTTCTAATGTTCGTCACAGTCTGAACTACTACATTTCTACAGTCTGTTCTAAAGCATGTCTACAGTGTTTTCTAATACTCATATACAGTCTGTTCTAATGCTCGCTACAGTCTGTACTACTGCACGTCTACAGTCTGTTCTACTGCATGTCTGCAGTCTGTTTTGATAAACATCTACAGTCTTTTCTACTACACATCTACAGTCTCTACTACTGCACTTCTAAAGTCTGTTTCTAATGCACATCTACAGTCTGTTCTAATGCAAGTCTATAGTCTGTACTACTGCTCATCCATGGTCTGTTCTAGTGCAGGTCTACAGTCTGTTCTAATAAACGTCTACAAAGTCTGTTTTAATGCATGTCTTAATTCTGTACTACTGCACATTTACGGTCTGTTCTACTAGATGTCTACAGTCTGTTCTAATGCTTGTATACAGTCTGTTGTATTGTACGTCTACAGTCTTTTTAAATGCACATCTACAGTCTGTTCAACTGCACGTCTACAGTCTTTTCAACTGCACCTCAACAGTCTCTTCTAATGCCAGTTTACAGTCTGTACCTCTGCTCTACTGCAGTCTGTTCTACACGTCTACAGTCTCTTTTTCTGCACATCTACAGTCTGTTCTAATGCACATCTACAGTCTGTTCTAATGCAAGTCTATAATCTGTACTACTGCTCATCTACAGTCTGTTCTAATGCAAGTTTATAATCTGTACTACTGCTCATCTACAGTCTGTTCTAATGCAAGTCTACAGTCTGTACTACTGCTCATTTATGGTCTGTTCTACTGCAAGTCTACAGTCTGTTCTAATAAACGTCTACAGTCTGTTCTACTGCACATTTACAGTCTGTACTACTGCACTTCTACAGTCTGTTCTAATGCTCGTCTACAGTCTGTATTACTGCACGTCTACAGTCATTTTAACTGCACCTCAACAGTCTGTTCTAATGCCAGTTTACATTCTTTACCTCTGCTCTACTGCAGTCTGTTCTACTGCATGTCTACAGTCTGTTTTACTGCTCATATACAGTCTGTTCTACTGCACGACTACAGTCTGTTCTAAAGCCAGTCTAGAGTCTGTTCTACTGCTGCTCTGAAGTCTTTTCAACTGCATGTCTATAGTCTGTTTAACTGCACCTCTACGTCTGTTCTATTGTATGTCTACATTCTGTTCTAATGCACATCTACAGTCTGTTCTAATGCTCGTCTACAGTCTCTACTAACGGACCATTAAATTATTTTCTTCTGCAGCATCATTAGACTGTTTTACTGGACATCTACAGTCTGTTCTAATACACGTCTATAGTCTGTTCAAATACTCGTCCACAGTCTGTTCTAATGCAGTCTGTACTACTGCACATCTATAGTCTGTTCTATTGCTCGAATACCGTCTGTTCTAATGCCCATAAAAGTCTTTACTACTCCACCTCTACAGTTTGTTCTACATCTCCTCTACAGTCTGTTCTACTGCAGCTCTACAGTCTGTTTTAATGCCAGTCTAGAGTCTGTACTACTGCTACTCTGCAGTCTGTTCTACTGCAAGTCTACATTCTGTTCTACTGCACATCTACAGTCTGTTCTAATGCACATCTATAGTCTGTTCTAATGCTCTCTACAGTCTGAACTACTGCACCTCTACAATCTGTTCTAAAGCATGTCTACAGTGTTTTCTAATACTCATATACAGTCTGTTCTAATGCTCGTCTACAGTCTGAACTACTGCAACTCTACAGTCTGTTCTAAAGCATATCTACAGTGTTTTCTAATACTCATATACTGTCTGTTCTAATCCTCATCTACAGTCTGTACTACTGCACCTCTAGAGTCTATTCTTCTGCACATTCTCAGTCTGTTCTACAGGTTGTTTACTGTTTGTTCTAATGCTGCCTACAGTCTCTTCCAAAGCCAATCTAGAGTCTGTTCTACTTCTGCTCTGAAGTCTATTCAACTGCACATCTACAGTCTGTTCAACTGCACCTCTACAGTCTTTTCTATTGTTAATAGATAATAATTGTCTAGAGTCTGTTATACTGCACGCCTACAGTCTCTTTTAATAATTGTCAACTTTCTGTACTACTGCACCTCTACAGTCTCTTCTACTGCACATCTACAGTTTGTTCTAATGGTCGTCTAGAGTCTGTACTACTGGAACTCTACAGTCTGTTCTAAAACAAGTCTACAGTCTTTTCAAATACTCATGGACAGTCTGTTCTAATGCTCGTGTAAAGTCTTAACTACTGCCCTCTACAGTCTATTCTTTTGCACATCTACAGTCTGTTCTAATGCACATCTACAATCTGTTCTAATGGAATTCTCCAGTCTGTACTACTGCTCGTCTACAGTTTGTTCTACTGCTCTTGTACAGTCTGTTCTAAAAACGTCTACAGTCTGTACTACTGCACATCTACAGTTTGTACTAAAGCATGTTAGAGTGTTTTCTAATACTAATATACAGTCTGTTTTAATGCTCGTCTACAGTCTGTACAACTGCACCTCTACTGCCTGTTCTAAAGCATGTCTAGAGTGTTTTCTAATATTCATATAGAGTCTGTTCTAATGCTCATCTACAGTCTGAACTACTGCACCTCTACAGTCTGTTCTAAAGCTCATCTACAGTCTGTTCTAAAGCCAATCTAGAGTCTGTACTACTGCTGCTCTAAAGTCTGTTCAACTGGACGTCTACAGTCTGGTCTACTGCACATCTAGTTTGTTTTAATGCTCGTCTACAGTCTGTACTACTGCACCTCTACAGTCTCTTCTAAAGCATGTCTACAGTCTTTTCTAATAGTCATGTACAGGCTGTTCTAATCCTCGTGTAAAGTCTCAACTACTGCAACTCTTCAGTCTATTCTTCTGCACCTCGTCAGTCTGTTCTACTGCACATCTACAGTCTATTCTAATGGACATCAACTGTATGTTCTAATGAAAGTCTACAGTCTGTACAACTGCTCATCTACAGTCTGTTCTACTGCACGTGTACAGTCTGTTGTATTGCTCATCTACAGTCTGTTCTACTGCACGCTTACAGTCTGTTCTAATACAAGTCTACAGTCTCTACTACTGCTCATTTACAGTCTGTTCTACTACACATCTACAGTCTCTACTACTGCACTTCTAAAGTCTGTTCTAGTGCACATCTACACTCTCTTCTAATGCTCGTCTACAGTCTGTACTACTGCATTTCTACAGTCTATTGTTCTGCACATTGTCAGTCTGTTCTACTGGATGTTTAAAGTCTGTTCTAATGCTCGTCTACAGTCAGTTTTACAGTCTGTTCTAATGCAAGTCTATAGTCTGTTTTACTACTCATCTACGGTCTGTTCTTTTGCAGGTCTACAGTCTGTTCTAATAAACGTCTACAGTCTGTTCTACTGCACATCTACAGTCTGTTCTAATGCAAGTCTACAGTCTGTATTACTGCTCATCTACAGTCTGTTCTAAAGCATGTCTCGAGTGTTTTCTAATACTCATATACAGTATGTTCTAATGCATGTCTACAGTCAGAAATACTGCACCTCTACAGTCTGTTCTAAAGCATGTCTAGAGTATTTTCTAATACTCATATATAGTCTGTTCTAATGCTAGTCTATAGTCTGTTTCTAATGCACATCTACAGTCTGTTCTAATGCAAGTCTATAGTCTGTACTACTGCTCATCCATGGTCTGTTCTAGTGCAGGTCTACAGTCTGTTCTAATAAACGTCTACAGTCTATAGTCTGTTCTAATGCTCGTCCACAGTCTGTTTTAATGCATGTCTTAATTCTGTACTACTGCACATTTACGCTCTGTTCTACTAGATGTCTACAGTCTGTTCTAATGCTTGTATACAGTCTGTTGTATTGTACGTCTACAGTCTTTTTAAATGCACATCTACAGTCTTTTCAACTGCACCTCAACAGTCTCTTCTAATGCCAGTTTACAGTCTGTACCTCTGCTCTACTGCAGTCTGTTCTACCGCACGTCTACAGTCTCTTTTTCTGCACATCTACAGTCTGTTCTAATGCACATCTACAGTCTGTTCTAATGCAAGTCTATAATCTGTACTACTGCTCATCTACAGTCTGTTCTAATGCAAGTTTATAATCTGTACTACTGCTCATCTACAGTCTGTTCTAATGCAAGTCTACAGTCTGTACTACTGCTCATTTATGGTCTGTTCTACTGCAAGTCTACAGTCTGTTCTAATAAACGTCTACAGTCTGTTCTACTGCACATTTACAGTCTGTACTACTGCACTTCTACAGTCTGTTCTAATGCTCTACAGTCTGTATTACTGCACGTCTACAGTCATTTTAACTGCACCTCAACAGTCTGTTCTAATGCCAGTTTACATTCTTTACCTCTGCTCTACTGCAGTCTGTTCTACTGCATGTCTACAGTCTGTTTTACTGCTCATATACAGTCTGTTCTACTGCACGACTACAGTCTGTTCTAAAGCCAGTCTAGAGTCTGTTCTACTGCTGCTCTGAAGTCTTTTCAACTGCATGTCTATAGTCTGTTTAACTGCACCTCTACGTCTGTTCTATTGTATGTCTACATTCTGTTCTAATGCACATCTACAGTCTGTTCTAATGCTCGTCTACAGTCTCTACTAACGGACCATTAAATTATTTTCTTCTGCAGCATCATTAGACTGTTTTACTGGACATCTACAGTCTGTTCTAATACACGTCTATAGTCTGTTCAAATACTCGTCCACAGTCTGTTCTAATGCAGTCTGTACTACTGCACATCTATAGTCTGTTCTATTGCTCGAATACCGTCTGTTCTAATGCCCATAAAAGTCTTTACTACTCCACCTCTACAGTTTGTTCTACATCTCCTCTACAGTCTGTTCTACTGCAGCTCTACAGTCTGTTTTAATGCCAGTCTAGAGTCTGTACTACTGCTACTCTGCAGTCTGTTCTACTGCAAGTCTACATTCTGTTCTACTGCACATCTACAGTCTGTTCTAATGCACATCTATAGTCTGTTCTAATGCTCGTCTACAGTCTGAACTACTGCACCTCTACAATCTGTTCTAAAGCATGTCTACAGTGTTTTCTAATACTCATATACAGTCTGTTCTAATGCTCGTCTACAGTCTGAACTACTGCAACTCTACAGTCTGTTCTAAAGCATATCTACAGTGTTTTCTAATACTCATATACTGTCTGTTCTAATCCTCATCTACAGTCTGTACTACTGCACCTCTAGAGTCTATTCTTCTGCACATTCTCAGTCTGTTCTACAGGTTGTTTACTGTTTGTTCTAATGCTCGTCTACAGTCTCTTCCAAAGCCAATCTAGAGTCTGTTCTACTTCTGCTCTGAAGTCTATTCAACTGCACATCTACAGTCTGTTCAACTGCACCTCTACAGTCTTTTCTATTGTTAATAGATAATAATTGTCTAGAGTCTGTTATACTGCACGTCTACAGTCTCTTTTAATAATTGTCAACTTTCTGTACTACTGCACCTCTACAGTCTCTTCTACTGCACATCTACAGTTTGTTCTAATGGTCGTCTAGAGTCTGTACTACTGGAACTCTACAGTCTGTTCTAAAACAAGTCTACAGTCTTTTCTAATACTCATGGACAGTCTGTTCTAATGCTCGTGTAAAGTCTTAACTACTGCCCTCTACAGTCTATTCTTTTGCACATCTACAGTCTGTTCTAATGCACATCTACAATCTGTTCTAATGGAATTCTCCAGTCTGTACTACTGCTCGTCTACAGTTTGTTCTACTGCTCTTGTACAGTCTGTTCTAAAAACGTCTACAGTCTGTACTACTGCACATCTACAGTTTGTACTAAAGCATGTTAGAGTGTTTTCTAATACTAATATACAGTCTGTTTTAATGCTCGTCTACAGTCTGTACAACTGCACCTCTACTGCCTGTTCTAAAGCATGTCTAGAGTGTTTTCTAATATTCATATAGAGTCTGTTCTAATGCTCATCTACAGTCTGAACTACTGCACCTCTACAGTCTGTTCTAAAGCTCATCTACAGTCTGTTCTAAAGCCAATCTAGAGTCTGTACTACTGCTGCTCTAAAGTCTGTTCAACTGGACGTCTACAGTCTGGTCTACTGCACATCTAGTTTGTTTTAATGCTCGTCTACAGTCTGTACTACTGCACCTCTACAGTCTCTTCTAAAGCATGTCTACAGTCTTTTCTAATAGTCATGTACAGGCTGTTCTAATCCTCGTGTAAAGTCTCAACTACTGCAACTCTTCAGTCTATTCTTCTGCACCTCGTCAGTCTGTTCTACTGCACATCTACAGTCTATTCTAATGGACATCAACTGTATGTTCTAATGAAAGTCTACAGTCTGTACAACTGCTCATCTACAGTCTGTTCTACTGCACGTGTACAGTCTGTTGTATTGCTCATCTACAGTCTGTTCTACTGCACGTTTACAGTCTGTTCTAATACAAGTCTACAGTCTCTACTACTGCTCATTTACAGTCTGTTCTACTACACATCTACAGTCTCTACTACTGCACTTCTAAAGTCTGTTCTAGTGCACATCTACACTCTCTTCTAATGCTCGTCTACAGTCTGTACTACTGCATTTCTACAGTCTATTGTTCTGCACATTGTCAGTCTGTTCTACTGGATGTTTAAAGTCTGTTCTAATGCTCGTCTACAGTCAGTTTTACAGTCTGTTCTAATGCAAGTCTATAGTCTGTTTTACTACTCATCTACGGTCTGTTCTTTTGCAGGTCTACAGTCTGTTCTAATAAACGTCTACAGTCTGTTCTACTGCACATCTACAGTCTGTTCTAATGCAAGTCTACAGTCTGTATTATTGCTCATCTACAGTCTGTTCTAAAGCATGTCTCGAGTGTTTTCTAATACTCATATACAGTATGTTCTAATGCATGTCTACAGTCAGAAATACTGCACCTTTTACAATCTGTTCTAAAGCATGTGCAGAGTGTTTTCTAAAACTCATATAGAGTCTGTTCTAATACTCGTCTACAGTCTGAACTACTGCAGCTCTACAGTCTGTTCTAAAGCATGTCTAGAGTGTTTTCTAATACTCATATACAGTCTGTTCTAATGCTTGTCTACAGTCTGTACTACTGCATCTCTACAGTCTATTCTTCTGCACATTGTCAGTCTGTTCTACTGGACGTTTACAGTCTTTTCTAATTCTCATCTACAGTCTGTATTACTGCACCTCTACAGTCTGTTCTAA
>JALDNG010008115.1:0-26224 GCA_024349245.1 Neodontobutis hainanensis
GCCATGTAGCAAAGCCAAAAGTTAGCCCGTGTGTTACAATCTGCTGAGTGTCTTTGTGGATTCGATTGCTTAGCAAATTTCAAATGGCGCAGTGGAGGATTTCAGTTCTCTTCACCTTAGATGGAAGATTCACACCTTGAACACCGGAGCCTGGGATTAGAAGATCTGTTCTTTTAAGAAAGTTTCCTAAGCCTTCCTTAAAGCTGCTTTGTAGAGGACACTCTGCTTCAGCACCTCCAAGTTGTAGTCATCAATGAAGCAGATGCTGTGGCCTTTATATGATAAGTAACCTTTTTTTCAAGTCTAGCAGATCACCAGGATTTTCTCTTGAAATCGATGGAAGCGCTGCATGACAGGATGAGGTAGGTCACCGGGAGGATGCTTGGGCGCAAGTCCAGCTCCGGTGGCAGAGGGTATCTCCCTTTTGAGGACCTCAGTCAAGATTAGTAAGAAAAAATCAGATGGAAGCAGCGCTTTAAAATTTTCTGGTAAGCCAAAAACCCTGATATTTTGGCGCTGACTGTGCCACTCCAAGTCCACTCATTTGGCTTTAAGTGACTCGTTTATCTTTTTGAAGAGTAGCACACGTATTCTGCAGTTGTTGTAAATGCTGGTCATTATCACCTGCGTTGGTCTTTAGTTGTGGTGCTCATGCTATCTAGGTTCGATGTCAACGACTCAAATGCTAATTTTAACTCTGCTGCGAGATCCTCCTTTAGCTGGTTCAAGAGCAACCTAATCACTGCCATTGTTATGCTAAAGGGCTAAAGGGGGGTGTTTCTTGGCATGTTATCTTTTACCTTAGACATGGTGTGAAACAGTGTGGTGACAGCAGGCTATAAAGCACAAAATGTTTAGCACAATGCTGCTGATGAAAAAGCAAGGTCGAAATAGGCACAGAAAAGTGCAGCGGGCTAACAGTGCAACTACTAACTCCGCCACATAACTGGAAATCCTTCTGTTGAGTTTTTCCCGCTTTTAGCTGTTTTTAAAGTACAAGTAATTGCTAAAACTGGTGCAATTGGCGCTTCCACTCTGATATCATGTAATTTTTATGTCATTAGGCTTTCTACATGGGCTCTTCTCTTTTCTCAAGTCTTGTGTGTAAGAAAGGGTCATGGACTGTGACCCCAGAAAGCAAAGCCTCCAGCTCCCATATGGGAAAGATGTTAAACATGTCAGCATGCCTCCCTAGAAATGTAAAAGTAGGCCTTATATGGTTATATGTTTTAGTTCATGGTTAACGGACTCTGGGGCCCCTTTTGTTCCTTCTTAGACACTTGGACATAGGCTTTTATGGTTATGGGTGTTAGTTCAGGTTTCATGTGAATGGAGACCACTTCTATGTCCCACCATAAAGGGTGACAATAATGTATAACATATGTGTATTAGAAGGTATATAATGACATTGCTTTTAATGCTGGTGGTCAGTCAGTCTCTGCTTGTGAATGTCTGAACCTAGATGTCTGGAATAAACCTGAAGGAACCAATCTAACTGCCTTGCTAATTTTTTGGATTCTCTCTGCTTGACTAGAAAGTTTTCAGATTCATTAATTTGTAGCTGATTGATCTTCAATGATTGCACAGTTACTGTGCAAACATTTCAAAGAAGACCCTTCAGGAGGCTTCTTGTAAAACTCCCAATGAGTGGGCTGTAGTATAAGAGAATAATTTCCAGTCGGGCAGTCGATCCCCATTCTTCAGTGTGAAGGGTGGGGATAGTGCAGAGCTCAATTTGGCGAAATTGGGTTGTTCACTTATTTGCTCATAATGACAAATAGGGCTTCTCAAAAGACAACAGCTGTTTCTGCCCGGTTTCGAGCCAGGGACCTTTCGCGTGTGAAGCGAATGTGATAACCACTACACTACAGAAACTGTGAGAGTAGGGTTCAGGGCTCGGTCATTTGCAAAAATGCCAATGCATCTCTTACTAAAATTAAGTGGGATTACTGTGTAACATAATTCAGTGCTATGAATTCATATGGGTTTTAAATTAATTGCTTTGTACCTGTATGATCTACAATGAGTGAAAGTCTGTTGTGAAAACCTTTTAAAAACCCCTTCAGAAAGAATGTTGAAGAATACCCAAGAAGCAGGTTTCAGAATGAGTGAACTCCCGTCGGGAATCGAACCCGGTTTTCCGCGTGACAAGCGGAGATACTGGCCACTATACTAACGAGGACATGAAAACCTTTATTGACCACTTAAAAAGTTTGTTTTCAGTTTTCTCACCATTTCTGTATGTATTGTGTTTGAAGTGACTCTTAATCATGGAGTTTAATGAGTTTAAGAAAAACAGTCAGGATGGCCGAGCGGTCCAAGGCGCTGCGTCAGGTCGCAGTCTCTCCTGGAGGCGTGGGTTCGAATCCCACTTCTGGCACCATATCGCTTGCTTTTAACCTAATCGGGATGAAAACAAGACTTTCTAAATTCTCCCTTACTTTGAGAAATCAACATGTTTGGACTGAGAATTAACCTGACTTGCGATATAGAGAAGACTCCACTGAATGCGTGGGTTTGCATCCCCTTCTGAGAGGAACATCATAAAATCAGGGGCTTTCAGGGTGAGTTTGAAGTCCACTGCTTCAATGCAGTGTAATATGTCTTGGCTAAAATGTCCTGCACAAAAGACTATTTTCTCATAGTCTACAGGTCGCTTGTCTTCTCTCTTTGACGGTGTTGTAATGTAAACACAGCATTGTGACTGTGCTGCCATGTAGCAAAGCCAAAAGTTAGCCCCGTGTGTTACAATCTGCTGAGTGTCTTTGTGGATTCGATTGCTTAGCAAATTTCAAATGGCGCAGTGGAGGATTTCAGTTCTCTTCACCTTAGATGGAAGATTCACACCTTGAACACCGGAGCCTGGGATTAGAAGATCTGTTCTTTTAAGAAAGTTTCCTAAGCCTTCCTTAAAGCTGCTTTGTAGAGGACACTCTGCTTCAGCACCTCCAAGTTGTAGTCATCAATGAAGCAGATGCTGTGGCCTTTATATGATAAGTAACCTTTTTTTCAAGTCTAGCAGATCACCAGGATTTTCTCTTGAAATCGATGGAAGCGCTGCATGACAGGATGAGGTAGGTCACCGGGAGGATGCTTGGGCGCAAGTCCAGCTCCGGTGGCAGAGGGGTATCTCCTTTTGAGGACCTCAGTCAAGATTAGTAAGAAAAAATCAGATGGAAGCAGCGCTTTAAAATTTTCTGGTAAGCCAAAAACCCTGATATTTTGGCGCTGACTGTGCCACTCCAAGTCCACTCATTTGGCTTTAAGTGACTCGTTTATCTTTTGAAGAGTAGCACACGTATTCTGCAGTTGTTGTAAATGCTGGTCATTATCACCTGCGTTGGTCTTTAGTTGTGGAGTTCATGCTATCTAGGTTCGATGTCAACGACTCAAATGCTAATTTTAACTCTGCTGCGAGATCCTCCTTTAGCTGGTTCAAGAGCAACCTAATCACTGCCATTGTTATGCTAAAGGGCTAAAGGGGGGTGTTTCTTGGCATGTTATCTTTTACCTTAGACATGGTGTGAAACAGTGTGGTGACAGCAGGCTATAAAGCACAAAATGTTTAGCACAATGCTGCTGATGAAAAAAGCAAGGTCGAAATAGGCACAGAAAAGTGCGGGCTAACAGTGCAACTACTAACTCCGCCACATAACTGGAAATCCTTCTGTTGAGTTTTTTCCCGCGCTTTTAGCTGTTTTTTAAAGTACAAGTAATTGCTAAAACTGGTGCAATTGGCGCTTCCACTCTGATATCATGTAATTTTTATGTCATTAGGCTTTCTACATGGGCTCTTCTCTTTTCTCAAGTCTTGTGTGTAAGAAAGGGTCATGGACTGTGACCCCAGAAAGCAAAGCCTCCAGCTCCCATATGGGAAAGATGTTAAACATGTCAGCATGCCTCCCTAGAAATGTAAAAGTAGGCCTTATATGGTTATATGTTTTAGTTCATGGTTAACGGACTCTGGGGCCCCTTTTGTTCCTTCTTAGACACTTGGACATAGGCTTTTATGGTTATGGGTGTTAGTTCAGGTTTCATGTGAATGGAGACCACTTCTATGTCCCACCATAAAGGGTGACAATAATGTATAACATATGTGTATTAGAAGGTATATAATGACATTGCTTTTAATGCTGGTGGTCAGTCAGTCTCTGCTTGTGAATGTCTGAACCTAGATGTCTGGAATAAACCTGAAGGAACCAATCTAACTGCCTTGCTAATTTTTTGGATTCTCTCTGCTTGACTAGAAAGTTTTCAGATTCATTAATTTGTAGCTGATTGATCTTCAATGATTGCACAGTTACTGTGCAAACATTTCAAAGAAGACCCTTCAGGAGGCTTCTTGTAAAACTCCCAATGAGTGGGCTGTAGTATAAGAGAATAATTTCCAGTCGGGCAGTCGATCCCCATTCTTCAGTGTGAAGGGTGGGGATAGTGCAGAGCTCAATTTGGCGAAATTGGGTTGTTCACTTATTTGCTCATAATGACAAATAGGGCTTCTCAAAAGACAACAGCTGTTTCTGCCCGGTTTCGAGCCAGGACCTTTCGCGTGTGAAGCGAATGTGATAACCACTACACTACAGAAACTGTGAGAGTAGGGTTCAGGGCTCGGTCATTTGCAAAAATGCCAATGCATCTCTTACTAAAATTAAGTGGGATTACTGTGTAACATAATTCAGTGCTATGAATTCATATGGGTTTTAAATTAATTGCTTTGTACCTGTATGATCTACAATGAGTAAAAGTCTGTTGTGAAAACCTTTTAAAAAACCCCTTCAGAAAGAATGTTGAAGAATACCCAAGAAGCAGGTTTCAGAATGAGTGCAGAACTCCCGTCGAATCGAACCCGGTTTTCCGCGTGACAAGCGGAGATACTGGCCACTATACTAACGAGGACATGAAAACCTTTTATTGACCACTTAAAAAAGTTTGTTTTCAGTTTTCTCACCATTTCTGTAAGTATTGTGTTTGAAGTGACTCTTAATCATGGAGTTTAATGAGTTTAAGAAAAACAGTCAGGATGGCCGAGGTCCAAGGCGCTGCGTTCAGGTCGCAGTCTCTCCTGGAGGCGTGGGTTGAATCCCACTTCTGGCACCATATCGCTTGCTTTTAACCTAATCGGGATGAAAACAAGACTTTCTAAATTCTCCTTACTTTGAGAAATCAACATGTTTGGACTGAGAATTAACCTGACTTGCGATATAGAGAAGACTCCACTGAATCGTGGGTTTGCATCCCCTTCTGAGAGGAACATCATAAAATCAGGGGCTTTCAGGGTGAGTTTGAAGTCCACTGCTTCAATGCAGTGTAATATGTCTTGGCTAAAATGTCCTGCACAAAAGACTATTTTCTCATAGTCTACAGGTCGCTTGTCTTCTCTCTTGACGGTGTTGTAATGTAAACACAGCATTGTGACTGTGCTGCCATGTAGCAAAGCCAAAAGTTAGCCCCGTGTGTTACAATCTGCTGAGTGTCTTTGTGGATTCGATTGCTTAGCAAATTTCAAATGGCGCAGTGGAGGATTTCAGTTCTCTTCACCTTAGATGGAAGATTCACACCTTGAACACCGGAGCCTGGGATTAGAAGATCTGTTCTTTTAAGAAAGTTTCCTAAGCCTTCCTTAAAGCTGCTTTGTAGAGGACACTCTGCTTCAGCACCTCCAAGTTGTAGTCATCAATGAAGCAGATGCTGTGGCCTTTATATGATAAGTAACCTTTTTTTCAAGTCTAGCAGATCACCAGGATTTTCTCTTGAAATCGATGGAAGCGCTGCATGACAGGATGAGGTAGGTCACCGGGAGGATGCTTGGGCGCAAGTCCAGCTCCGGTGGCAGAGGGGGTATCTCCCTTTTGAGGACCTCAGTCAAGATTAGTAAGAAAAAATCAGATGGAAGCAGCGCTTTAAAATTTTCTGGTAAGCCAAAAACCCTGATATTTTGGCGCTGACTGTGCCACTCCAAGTCCACTCATTTGGCTTTAAGTGACTCGTTTATCTTTTTGAAGAGTAGCACACGTATTCTGCAGTTGTTGTAAATGCTGGTCATTATCACCTGCGTTGGTCTTTAGTTGTGGTGCTATGCTATCTAGGTTCGATGTCAACGACTCAAATGCTAATTTTAACTCTGCTGCGAGATCCTCCTTTAGCTGGTTCAAGAGCAACCTAATCACTGCCATTGTTATGCTAAAGGGCTAAAGGGGGGTGTTTCTTGGCATGTTATCTTTTACCTTAGACATGGTGTGAAACAGTGTGGTGACAGCAGGCTATAAAGCACAAAATGTTTAGCACAATGCTGCTGATGAAAAAGCAAGGTCGAAATAGGCACAGAAAAGTGCGAAAGCGGGCTAACAGTGCAACTACTAACTCCGCCACATAACTGGAAATCCTTCTGTTGAGTTTTTCCCGCTTTTAGCTGTTTTTAAAGTACAAGTAATTGCTAAAACTGGTGCAATTGGCGCTTCCACTCTGATATCATGTAATTTTTATGTCATTAGGCTTTCTACATGGGCTCTTCTCTTTTCTCAAGTCTTGTGTGTAAGAAAGGGTCATGGACTGTGACCCCAGAAAGCAAAGCCTCCAGCTCCCATATGGGAAAGATGTTAAACATGTCAGCATGCCTCCCTAGAAATGTAAAAGTAGGCCTTATATGGTTATATGTTTTAGTTCATGGTTAACGGACTCTGGGGCCCCTTTTGTTCCTTCTTAGACACTTGGACATAGGCTTTTATGGTTATGGGTGTTAGTTCAGGTTTCATGTGAATGGAGACCACTTCTATGTCCCACCATAAAGGGTGACAATAATGTATAACATATGTGTATTAGAAGGTATATAATGACATTGCTTTTAATGCTGGTGGTCAGTCAGTCTCTGCTTGTGAATGTCTGAACCTAGATGTCTGGAATAAACCTGAAGGAACCAATCTAACTGCCTTGCTAATTTTTTGGATTCTCTCTGCTTGACTACAAAGTTTTCAGATTCATTAATTTGTAGCTGATTGATCTTCAATGATTGCACAGTTACTGTGCAAACATTTCAAAGAAGACCCTTCAGGAGGCTTCTTGTAAAACTCCCAATGAGTGGGCTGTAGTATAAGAGAATAATTTCCAGTCGGGCAGTCGATCCCCATTCTTCAGTGTGAAGGGTGGGGATAGTGCAGAGCTCAATTTGGCGAAATTGGGTTGTTCACTTATTTGCTCATAATGACAAATAGGGCTTCTCAAAAGACAACAGCTGTTTCTGCCCGGTTTCGAGCCAGGGACCTTTCGCGTGTGAAGCGAATGTGATAACCACTACACTACAGAAACTGTGAGAGTAGGGTTCAGGGCTCGGGTCATTTGCAAAAATGCCAATGCATCTCTTACTAAAATTAAGTGGGATTACTGTGTAACATAATTCAGTGCTATGAATTCATATGGGTTTTAAATTAATTGCTTTGTACCTGTATGATCTACAATGAGTGAAAGTCTGTTGTGAAAACCTTTTAAAAACCCCTTCAGAAAGAATGTTGAAGAATACCCAAGAAGCAGGTTTCAGAATGAGTGCAGAACTCCCGTCGGGAATCGAACCCGGTTTTCCAGCGTGACAAGCGGAGAGATACTGGCCACTATACTAACGAGGACATGAAAACCTTTATTGACCACTTAAAAAGTTTGTTTTCAGTTTTCTCACCATTTCTGTATGTATTGTGTTTGAAGTGACTCTTAATCATGGAGTTTAATGAGTTTAAGAAAAACAGTCAGGATGGCCGAGCGGTCCAAGGCGCTGCGTTCAGGTCGCAGTCTCTCCTGGAGCGTGGGTTCGAATCCCACTTCTGGCACCATATCGCTTGCTTTTAACCTAATCGGGATGAAAACAAGACTTTCTAAATTCTCCCTTACTTTGAGAAATCAACATGTTTGGACTGAGAATTAACCTGACTTGCGATATAGAGAAGACTCCACTGAATGCGTGGGTTTGCATCCCCTTCTGAGAGGAACATCATAAAATCAGGGGCTTTCAGGGTGAGTTTGAAGTCCACTGCTTCAATGCAGTGTAATATGTCTTGGCTAAAATGTCCTGCACAAAAGACTATTTTCTCATAGTCTACAGGTCGCTTGTCTTCTCTCTTTGACGGTGTTGTAATGTAAACACAGCATTGTGACTGTGCTGCCATGTAGCAAAGCCAAAAGTTAGCCCCGTGTGTTACAATCTGCTGAGTGTCTTTGTGGATTCGATTGCTTAGCAAATTTCAAATGGCGCAGTGGAGGATTTCAGTTCTCTTCACCTTAGATGGAAGATTCACACCTTGAACACCGGAGCCTGGGATTAGAAGATCTGTTCTTTTAAGAAAGTTTCCTAAGCCTTCCTTAAAGCTGCTTTGTAGAGGACACTCTGCTTCAGCACCTCCAAGTTGTAGTCATCAATGAAGCAGATGCTGTGGCCTTTATATGATAAGTAACCTTTTTTTCAAGTCTAGCAGATCACCAGGATTTTCTCTTGAAATCGATGGAAGCGCTGCATGACAGGATGAGGTAGGTCACCGGGAGGATGCTTGGGCGCAAGTCCAGCTCCGGTGGCAGAGGGGTATCTCCTTTTGAGGACCTCAGTCAAGATTAGTAAGAAAAAATCAGATGGAAGCAGCGCTTTAAAATTTTCTGGTAAGCCAAAAACCCTGATATTTTGGCGCTGACTGTGCCACTCCAAGTCCACTCATTTGGCTTTAAGTGACTCGTTTATCTTTTTGAAGAGTAGCACACGTATTCTGCAGTTGTTGTAAATGCTGGTCATTATCACCTGCGTTGGTCTTTAGTTGTGGAGTTCATGCTATCTAGGTTCGATGTCAACGACTCAAATGCTAATTTTAACTCTGCTGCGAGATCCTCCTTTAGCTGGTTCAAGAGCAACCTAATCACTGCCATTGTTATGCTAAAGGGCTAAAGGGGGGTGTTTCTTGGCATGTTATCTTTTACCTTAGACATGGTGTGAAACAGTGTGGTGACAGCAGGCTATAAAGCACAAAATGTTTAGCACAATGCTGCTGATGAAAAAAGCAAGGTCGAAATAGGCACAGAAAAGTGCGAAAGCGGGCTAACAGTGCAACTACTAACTCCGCCACATAACTGGAAATCCTTCTGTTGAGTTTTTTCCCGCTTTTAGCTGTTTTTAAAGTACAAGTAATTGCTAAAACTGGTGCAATTGGCGCTTCCACTCTGATATCATGTAATTTTTATGTCATTAGGCTTTCTACATGGGCTCTTCTCTTTTCTCAAGTCTTGTGTGTAAGAAAGGGTCATGGACTGTGACCCCAGAAAGCAAAGCCTCCAGCTCCCATATGGGAAAGATGTTAAACATGTCAGCATGCCTCCCTAGAAATGTAAAAGTAGGCCTTATATGGTTATATGTTTTAGTTCATGGTTAACGGACTCTGGGGCCCCTTTTGTTCCTTCTTAGACACTTGGACATAGGCTTTTATGGTTATGGGTGTTAGTTCAGGTTTCATGTGAATGGAGACCACTTCTATGTCCCACCATAAAGGGTGACAATAATGTATAACATATGTGTATTAGAAGGTATATAATGACATTGCTTTTAATGCTGGTGGTCAGTCAGTCTCTGCTTGTGAATGTCTGAACCTAGATGTCTGGAATAAACCTGAAGGAACCAATCTAACTGCCTTGCTAATTTTTTGGATTCTCTCTGCTTGACTACAAAGTTTTCAGATTCATTAATTTGTAGCTGATTGATCTTCAATGATTGCACAGTTACTGTGCAAACATTTCAAAGAAGACCCTTCAGGAGGCTTCTTGTAAAACTCCCAATGAGTGGGCTGTAGTATAAGAGAATAATTTCCAGTCGGGCAGTCGATCCCCATTCTTCAGTGTGAAGGGTGGGGATAGTGCAGAGCTCAATTTGTCGAAATTGGGTTGTTCACTTATTTGCTCATAATGACAAATAGGGCTTCTCAAAAGACAACAGCTGTTTCTGCCCGGTTTCGAGCCAGGGACCTTTCGTGTGAAGCGAATGTGATAACCACTACACTACAGAAACTGTGAGAGTAGGGTTCAGGGCTCGGTCATTTGCAAAAATGCCAATGCATCTCTTACTAAAATTAAGTGGGATTACTGTGTAACATAATTCAGTGCTATGAATTCATATGGGTTTTAAATTAATTGCTTTGTACCTGTATGATCTACAATGAGTGAAAGTCTGTTGTGAAAACCTTTTAAAAACCCCTTCAGAAAGAATGTTGAAGAATACCCAAGAAGCAGGTTTCAGAATGAGTGCAGAACTCCCGTCGGGAATCGAACCCAGGTTTTCCGAGCGTGACAAGCGGAGATACTGGCCACTATACTAACGAGGACATGAAAACCTTTATTGACCACTTAAAAAAGTTTGTTTTCAGTTTTCTCACCATTTCTGTATGTGTTGTGTTTGAAGTGACTCTTAATCATGGAGTTTAATGAGTTTAAGAAAAACAGTCAGGATGGCCGAGCGGTCCAAGGCGCTGCGTTCAGGTCGCAGTCTCTCCTGGAGGCGTGGGTTCGAATCCCACTTCTGGCACCATATCGCTTGCTTTTAACCTAATCGGGATGAAAACAAGACTTTCTAAATTCTCCCTTACTTTGAGAAATCAACATGTTTGGACTGAGAATTAACCTGACTTGCGATATAGAGAAGACTCCACTGAATGCGTGGGTTTGCATCCCCTTCTGAGAGGAACATCATAAAATCAGGGGCTTTCAGGGTGAGTTTGAAGTCCACTGCTTCAATGCAGTGTAATATGTCTTGGCTAAAATGTCCTGCACAAAAGACTATTTTCTCATAGTCTACAGGTCGCTTGTCTTCTCTCTTTGACGGTGTTGTAATGTAAACACAGCATTGTGACTGTGCTGCCATGTAGCAAAGCCAAAAGTTAGCCCCGTGTGTTACAATCTGCTGAGTGTCTTTGTGGATTCGATTGCTTAGCAAATTTCAAATGGCGCAGTGGAGGATTTCAGTTCTCTTCACCTTAGATGGAAGATTCACACCTTGAACACCGGAGCCTGGGATTAGAAGATCTGTTCTTTTAAGAAAGTTTCCTAAGCCTTCCTTAAAGCTGCTTTGTAGAGGACACTCTGCTTCAGCACCTCCAAGTTGTAGTCATCAATGAAGCAGATGCTGTGGCCTTTATATGATAAGTAACCTTTTTCAAGTCTAGCAGATCACCAGGATTTTCTCTTGAAATCGATGGAAGCGCTGCATGACAGGATGAGGTAGGTCACCGGGAGGATGCTTGGGCGCAAGTCCAGCTCCGGTGGCAGAGGGGGTATCTCCCTTTTGAGGACCTCAGTCAAGATTAGTAAGAAAAAATCAGATGGAAGCAGCGCTTTAAAATTTTCTGGTAAGCCAAAAACCCTGATATTTTGGCGCTGACTGTGCCACTCCAAGTCCACTCATTTGGCTTTAAGTGACTCGTTTATCTTTTTGAAGAGTAGCACACGTATTCTGCAGTTGTTGTAAATGCTGGTCATTATCACCTGCGTTGGTCTTTAGTTGTGGAGTTCATGCTATCTAGGTTCGATGTCAACGACTCAAATGCTAATTTTAACTCTGCTGCGAGATCCTCCTTTAGCTGGTTCAAGAGCAACCTAATCACTGCCATTGTTATGCTAAAGGGCTAAAGGGGGGTGTTTCTTGGCATGTTATCTTTTACCTTAGACATGGTGTGAAACAGTGTGGTGACAGCAGGCTATAAAGCACAAAATGTTTAGCACAATGCTGCTGATGAAAAAAGCAAGGTCGAAATAGGCACAGAAAAGTGCGAAAGCGGGCTAACAGTGCAACTACTAACTCCGCCACATAACTGGAAATCCTTCTGTTGAGTTTTTCCCGCGCTTTTAGCTGTTTTTAAAGTACAAGTAATTGCTAAAACTGGTGCAATTGGCGCTTCCACTCTGATATCATGTAATTTTTATGTCATTAGGCTTTCTACATGGGCTCTTCTCTTTTCTCAAGTCTTGTGTGTAAGAAAGGGTCATGGACTGTGACCCCAGAAAGCAAAGCCTCCAGCTCCCATATGGGAAAGATGTTAAACATGTCAGCATGCCTCCCTAGAAATGTAAAAGTAGGCCTTATATGGTTATATGTTTTAGTTCATGGTTAACGGACTCTGGGGCCCCTTTTGTTCCTTCTTAGACACTTGGACATAGGCTTTTATGGTTATGGGTGTTAGTTCAGGTTTCATGTGAATGGAGACCACTTCTATGTCCCACCATAAAGGGTGACAATAATGTATAACATATGTGTATTAGAAGGTATATAATGACATTGCTTTTAATGCTGGTGGTCAGTCAGTCTCTGCTTGTGAATGTCTGAACCTAGATGTCTGGAATAAACCTGAAGGAACCAATCTAACTGCCTTGCTAATTTTTTGGATTCTCTCTGCTTGACTAGAAAGTTTTCAGATTCATTAATTTGTAGCTGATTGATCTTCAATGATTGCACAGTTACTGTGCAAACATTTCAAAGAAGACCCTTCAGGAGGCTTCTTGTAAAACTCCCAATGAGTGGGCTGTAGTATAAGAGAATAATTTCCAGTCGGGCAGTCGATCCCCATTCTTCAGTGTGAAGGGTGGGGATAGTGCAGAGCTCAATTTGGCGAAATTGGGTTGTTCACTTATTTGCTCATAATGACAAATAGGGCTTCTCAAAAGACAACAGCTGTTTCTGCCCGGTTTCGAGCCAGGGACCTTTCGCGTGTGAAGCGAATGTGATAACCACTACACTACAGAAACTGTGAGAGTAGGGTTCAGGGCTCGGGTCATTTGCAAAAATGCCAATGCATCTCTTACTAAAATTAAGTGGGATTACTGTGTAACATAATTCAGTGCTATGAATTCATATGGGTTTTAAATTAATTGCTTTGTACCTGTATGATCTACAATGAGTGAAAGTCTGTTGTGAAAACCTTTTAAAAAGCCTTCAGAAAGAATGTTGAAGAATACCCAAGAAGCAGGTTTCAGAATGAGTGCAGAACTCCCGTCAGAATCGAACCCGGTTTTCAGCGTGACAAGCGGAGATACTGGCCACTATACTAACGAGGACATGAAAACCTTTATTGACCACTTAAAAAGTTTGTTTTCAGTTTTCTCACCATTTCTGTATGTATTGTGTTTGAAGTGACTCTTAATCATGGAGTTTAATGAGTTTAAGAAAAACAGTCAGGATGGCCGAGCGGTCCAAGGCGCTGCGTTCAGGTCGCAGTCTCTCCTGGAGGCGTGGGTTCGAATCCCACTTCTGGCACCATATCGCTTGCTTTTAACCTAATCGGGATGAAAACAAGACTTTCTAAATTCTCCCTTACTTTGAGAAATCAACATGTTTGGACTGAGAATTAACCTGACTTGCGATATAGAGAAGACTCCACTGAATGCGTGGGTTTGCATCCCCTTCTGAGAGGAACATCATAAAATCAGGGGCTTTCAGGGTGAGTTTGAAGTCCACTGCTTCAATGCAGTGTAATATGTCTTGGCTAAAATGTCCTGCACAAAAGACTATTTTCTCATAGTCTACAGGTCGCTTGTCTTCTCTCTTTGACGGTGTTGTAATGTAAACACAGCATTGTGACTGTGCTGCCATGTAGCAAAGCCAAAAGTTAGCCCCGTGTGTTACAATCTGCTGAGTGTCTTTGTGGATTCGATTGCTTAGCAAATTTCAAATGGCGCAGTGGAGGATTTCAGTTCTCTTCACCTTAGATGGAAGATTCACACCTTGAACACCGGAGCCTGGGATTAGAAGATCTGTTCTTTTAAGAAAGTTTCCTAAGCCTTCCTTAAAGCTGCTTTGTAGAGGACACTCTGCTTCAGCACCTCCAAGTTGTAGTCATCAATGAAGCAGATGCTGTGGCCTTTATATGATAAGTAACCTTTTTTTCAAGTCTAGCAGATCACCAGGATTTTCTCTTGAAATCGATGGAAGCGCTGCATGACAGGATGAGGTAGGTCACCGGGAGGATGCTTGGGCGCAAGTCCAGCTCCGGTGGCAGAGGGGGTATCTCCCTTTTGAGGACCTCAGTCAAGATTAGTAAGAAAAAATCAGATGGAAGCAGCGCTTTAAAATTTTCTGGTAAGCCAAAAACCCTGATATTTTGGCGCTGACTGTGCCACTCCAAGTCCACTCATTTGGCTTTAAGTGACTCGTTTATCTTTTTGAAGAGTAGCACACGTATTCTGCAGTTGTTGTAAATGCTGGTCATTATCACCTGCGTTGGTCTTTAGTTGTGGAGTTCATGCTATCTAGGTTCGATGTCAACGACTCAAATGCTAATTTTAACTCTGCGAGATCCTCCTTTAGCTGGTTCAAGAGCAACCTAATCACTGCCATTGTTATGCTAAAGGGCTAAAGGGGGGTGTTTCTTGGCATGTTATCTTTTACCTTAGACATGGTGTGAAACAGTGTGGTGACAGCAGGCTATAAAGCACAAAATGTTTAGCACAATGCTGCTGATGAAAAAAGCAAGGTCGAAATAGGCACAGAAAAGTGCGAAAGCGGGCTAACAGTGCAACTACTAACTCCGCCACATAACTGGAAATCCTTCTGTTGAGTTTTTTCCCGCGCTTTTAGCTGTTTTTTAAAGTACAAGTAATTGCTAAAACTGGTGCAATTGGCGCTTCCACTCTGATATCATGTAATTTTTATGTCATTAGGCTTTCTACATGGGCTCTTCTCTTTTCTCAAGTCTTGTGTGTAAGAAAGGGTCATGGACTGTGACCCCAGAAAGCAAAGCCTCCAGCTCCCATATGGGAAAGATGTTAAACATGTCAGCATGCCTCCCTAGAAATGTAAAAGTAGGCCTTATATGGTTATATGTTTTAGTTCATGGTTAACGGACTCTGGGGCCCCTTTTGTTCCTTCTTAGACACTTGGACATAGGCTTTTATGGTTATGGGTGTTAGTTCAGGTTTCATGTGAATGGAGACCACTTCTATGTCCCACCATAAAGGGTGACAATAATGTATAACATATGTGTATTAGAAGGTATATAATGACATTGCTTTTAATGCTGGTGGTCAGTCAGTCTCTGCTTGTGAATGTCTGAACCTAGATGTCTGGAATAAACCTGAAGGAACCAATCTAACTGCCTTGCTAATTTTTTGGATTCTCTCTGCTTGACTACAAAGTTTTCAGATTCATTAATTTGTAGCTGATTGATCTTCAATGATTGCACAGTTACTGTGCAAACATTTCAAAGAAGACCCTTCAGGAGGCTTCTTGTAAAACTCCCAATGAGTGGGCTGTAGTATAAGAGAATAATTTCCAGTCGGGCAGTCGATCCCCATTCTTCAGTGTGAAGGGTGGGGATAGTGCAGAGCTCAATTTGAAATTGGGTTGTTCACTTATTTGCTCATAATGACAAATAGGGCTTCTCAAAAGACAACAGCTGTTTCTGCCCGGTTTCGAGCCAGGGACCTTTCGCGTGTGAAGCGAATGTGATAACCACTACACTACAGAAACTGTGAGAGTAGGGTTCAGGGCTCGGGTCATTTGCAAAAATGCCAATGCATCTCTTACTAAAATTAAGTGGGATTACTGTGTAACATAATTCAGTGCTATGAATTCATATGGGTTTTAAATTAATTGCTTTGTACCTGTATGATCTACAATGAGTGAAAGTCTGTTGTGAAAACCTTTTAAAAACCCCTTCAGAAAGAATGTTGAAGAATACCCAAGAAGCAGGTTTCAGAATGAGTGCAGAACTCCCGTCGGGAATCGAACCCCAGGTTTTCCGCGTGACAAGCGGAGATACTGGCCACTATACTAACGAGGACATGAAAACCTTTATTGACCACTTAAAAAGTTTGTTTTCAGTTTTCTCACCATTTCTGTATGTATTGTGTTTGAAGTGACTCTTAATCATGGAGTTTAATGAGTTTAAGAAAAACAGTCAGGATGGCCGAGCGGTCCAAGGCGCTGCGTTCAGGTCGCAGTCTCTCCTGGAGGCGTGGGTTCGAATCCCACTTCTGGCACCATATCGCTTGCTTTTAACCTAATCGGGATGAAAACAAGACTTTCTAAATTCTCCTTACTTTGAGAAATCAACATGTTTGGACTGAGAATTAACCTGACTTGCGATATAGAGAAGACTCCACTGAATGCGTGGGTTTGCATCCCCTTCTGAGAGGAACATCATAAAATCAGGGGCTTTCAGGGTGAGTTTGAAGTCCACTGCTTCAATGCAGTGTAATATGTCTTGGCTAAAATGTCCTGCACAAAAGACTATTTTCTCATAGTCTACAGGTCGCTTGTCTTCTCTCTTGACGGTGTTGTAATGTAAACACAGCATTGTGACTGTGCTGCCATGTAGCAAAGCCAAAAGTTAGCCCCGTGTGTTACAATCTGCTGAGTGTCTTTGTGGATTCGATTGCTTAGCAAATTTCAAATGGCGCAGTGGAGGATTTCAGTTCTCTTCACCTTAGATGGAAGATTCACACCTTGAACACCGGAGCCTGGGATTAGAAGATCTGTTCTTTTAAGAAAGTTTCCTAAGCCTTCCTTAAAGCTGCTTTGTAGAGGACACTCTGCTTCAGCACCTCCAAGTTGTAGTCATCAATGAAGCAGATGCTGTGGCCTTTATATGATAAGTAACCTTTTTTTCAAGTCTAGCAGATCACCAGGATTTTCTCTTGAAATCGGAAGCGCTGCATGACAGGATGAGGTAGGTCACCGGGAGGATGCTTGGGCGCAAGTCCAGCTCCGGTGGCAGAGGGGGTATCTCCCTTTTGAGGACCTCAGTCAAGATTAGTAAGAAAAAATCAGATGGAAGCAGCGCTTTAAAATTTTCTGGTAAGCCAAAAACCCTGATATTTTGGCGCTGACTGTGCCACTCCAAGTCCACTCATTTGGCTTTAAGTGACTCGTTTATCTTTTTGAAGAGTAGCACACGTATTCTGCAGTTGTTGTAAATGCTGGTCATTATCACCTGCGTTGGTCTTTAGTTGTGGTGCTCATGCTATCTAGGTTCGATGTCAACGACTCAAATGCTAATTTTAACTCTGCTGCGAGATCCTCCTTTAGCTGGTTCAAGAGCAACCTAATCACTGCCATTGTTATGCTAAAGGGCTAAAGGGGGGTGTTTCTTGGCATGTTATCTTTTACCTTAGACATGGTGTGAAACAGTGTGGTGACAGCAGGCTATAAAGCACAAAATGTTTAGCACAATGCTGCTGATGAAAAAAGCAAGGTCGAAATAGGCACAGAAAAGTGCGAAAGCGGGCTAACAGTGCAACTACTAACTCCGCCACATAACTGGAAATCCTTCTGTTGAGTTTTTCCGCACTTTTAGCTGTTTTTAAAGTACAAGTAATTGCTAAAACTGGTGCAATTGGCGCTTCCACTCTGATATCATGTAATTTTTATGTCATTAGGCTTTCTACATGGGCTCTTCTCTTTTCTCAAGTCTTGTGTGTAAGAAAGGGTCATGGACTGTGACCCCAGAAAGCAAAGCCTCCAGCTCCCATATGGGAAAGATGTTAAACATGTCAGCATGCCTCCCTAGAAATGTAAAAGTAGGCCTTATATGGTTATATGTTTTAGTTCATGGTTAACGGACTCTGGGGCCCCTTTTGTTCCTTCTTAGACACTTGGACATAGGCTTTTATGGTTATGGGTGTTAGTTCAGGTTTCATGTGAATGGAGACCACTTCTATGTCCCACCATAAAGGGTGACAATAATGTATAACATATGTGTATTAGAAGGTATATAATGACATTGCTTTTAATGCTGGTGGTCAGTCAGTCTCTGCTTGTGAATGTCTGAACCTAGATGTCTGGAATAAACCTGAAGGAACCAATCTAACTGCCTTGCTAATTTTTTGGATTCTCTCTGCTTGACTAGAAAGTTTTCAGATTCATTAATTTGTAGCTGATTGATCTTCAATGATTGCACAGTTACTGTGCAAACATTTCAAAGAAGACCCTTCAGGAGGCTTCTTGTAAAACTCCCAATGAGTGGGCTGTAGTATAAGAGAATAATTTCCAGTCGGGCAGTCGATCCCCATTCTTCAGTGTGAAGGGTGGGGATAGTGCAGAGCTTCAATTTGGCGAAATTGGGTTGTTCACTTATTTGCTCATAATGACAAATAGGGCTTCTCAAAAGACAACAGCTGTTTCTGCCCGGTTTCGAGCCAGGGACCTTTCGCGTGTGAAGCGAATGTGATAACCACTACACTACAGAAACTGTGAGAGTAGGGTTCAGGGCTCGGGTCATTTGCAAAAATGCCAATGCATCTCTTACTAAAATTAAGTGGGATTACTGTGTAACATAATTCAGTGCTATGAATTCATATGGGTTTTAAATTAATTGCTTTGTACCTGTATGATCTACAATGAGTGAAAGTCTGTTGTGAAAACCTTTTAAAAACCCCTTCAGAAAGAATGTTGAAGAATACCCAAGAAGCAGGTTTCAGAATGAGTGCAGAACTCCCCGTCGGGAATCGAACCCGGTTTTCCGCGTGACAAGCGGAGATACTGGCCACTATACTAACGAGGACATGAAAACCTTTATTGACCACTTAAAAAGTTTGTTTTCAGTTTTCTCACCATTTCTGTATGTATTGTGTTTGAAGTGACTCTTAATCATGGAGTTTAATGAGTTTAAGAAAAACAGTCAGGATGGCCGAGCGGTCCAAGGCGCTGCGTTCAGGTCGCAGTCTCTCCTGGAGCGTGGGTTCGAATCCCACTTCTGGCACCATATCGCTTGCTTTTAACCTAATCGGGATGAAAACAAGACTTTCTAAATTCTCCTTACTTTGAGAAATCAACATGTTTGGACTGAGAATTAACCTGACTTGCGATATAGAGAAGACTCCACTGAATCGTGGGTTTGCATCCCCTTCTGAGAGGAACATCATAAAATCAGGGGCTTTCAGGGTGAGTTTGAAGTCCACTGCTTCAATGCAGTGTAATATGTCTTGGCTAAAATGTCCTGCACAAAAGACTATTTTCTCATAGTCTACAGGTCGCTTGTCTTCTCTCTTTGACGGTGTTGTAATGTAAACACAGCATTGTGACTGTGCTGCCATGTAGCAAAGCCAAAAGTTAGCCCCGTGTGTTACAATCTGCTGAGTGTCTTTGTGGATTCGATTGCTTAGCAAATTTCAAATGGCGCAGTGGAGGATTTCAGTTCTCTTCACCTTAGATGGAAGATTCACACCTTGAACACCGGAGCCTGGGATTAGAAGATCTGTTCTTTTAAGAAAGTTTCCTAAGCCTTCCTTAAAGCTGCTTTGTAGAGGACACTCTGCTTCAGCACCTCAAGTTGTAGTCATCAATGAAGCAGATGCTGTGGCCTTTATATGATAAGTAACCTTTTTTTCAAGTCTAGCAGATCACCAGGATTTTCTCTTGAAATCGATGGAAGCGCTGCATGACAGGATGAGGTAGGTCACCGGGAGGATGCTTGGGCGCAAGTCCAGCTCCGGTGGCAGAGGGGGTATCTCCCTTTTGAGGACCTCAGTCAAGATTAGTAAGAAAAAATCAGATGGAAGCAGCGCTTTAAAATTTTCTGGTAAGCCAAAAACCCTGATATTTTGGCGCTGACTGTGCCACTCCAAGTCCACTCATTTGGCTTTAAGTGACTCGTTTATCTTTTGAAGAGTAGCACACGTATTCTGCAGTTGTTGTAAATGCTGGTCATTATCACCTGCGTTGGTCTTTAGTTGTGGTTCATGCTATCTAGGTTCGATGTCAACGACTCAAATGCTAATTTTAACTCTGCTGCGAGATCCTCCTTTAGCTGGTTCAAGAGCAACCTAATCACTGCCATTGTTATGCTAAAGGGCTAAAGGGGGGTGTTTCTTGGCATGTTATCTTTTACCTTAGACATGGTGTGAAACAGTGTGGTGACAGCAGGCTATAAAGCACAAAATGTTTAGCACAATGCTGCTGATGAAAAAGCAAGGTCGAAATAGGCACAGAAAAGTGCAAAGCGGGCTAACAGTGCAACTACTAACTCCGCCACATAACTGGAAATCCTTCTGTTGAGTTTTTCCCGCGCTTTTAGCTGTTTTTAAAGTACAAGTAATTGCTAAAACTGGTGCAATTGGCGCTTCCACTCTGATATCATGTAATTTTTATGTCATTAGGCTTTCTACATGGGCTCTTCTCTTTTCTCAAGTCTTGTGTGTAAGAAAGGGTCATGGACTGTGACCCCAGAAAGCAAAGCCTCCAGCTCCCATATGGGAAAGATGTTAAACATGTCAGCATGCCTCCCTAGAAATGTAAAAGTAGGCCTTATATGGTTATATGTTTTAGTTCATGGTTAACGGACTCTGGGGCCCCTTTTGTTCCTTCTTAGACACTTGGACATAGGCTTTTATGGTTATGGGTGTTAGTTCAGGTTTCATGTGAATGGAGACCACTTCTATGTCCCACCATAAAGGGTGACAATAATGTATAACATATGTGTATTAGAAGGTATATAATGACATTGCTTTTAATGCTGGTGGTCAGTCAGTCTCTGCTTGTGAATGTCTGAACCTAGATGTCTGGAATAAACCTGAAGGAACCAATCTAACTGCCTTGCTAATTTTTTGGATTCTCTCTGCTTGACTAGAAAGTTTTCAGATTCATTAATTTGTAGCTGATTGATCTTCAATGATTGCACAGTTACTGTGCAAACATTTCAAAGAAGACCCTTCAGGAGGCTTCTTGTAAAACTCCCAATGAGTGGGCTGTAGTATAAGAGAATAATTTCCAGTCGGGCAGTCGATCCCCATTCTTCAGTGTGAAGGGTGGGGATAGTGCAGAGCTCAATTTGGCGAAATTGGGTTGTTCACTTATTTGCTCATAATGACAAATAGGGCTTCTCAAAAGACAACAGCTGTTTCTGCCCGGTTTCGAGCCAGGGACCTTTCGCGTGTAGGCGAATGTGATAACCACTACACTACAGAAACTGTGAGAGTAGGGTTCAGGGCTCGGTCATTTGCAAAAATGCCAATGCATCTCTTACTAAAATTAAGTGGGATTACTGTGTAACATAATTCAGTGCTATGAATTCATATGGGTTTTAAATTAATTGCTTTGTACCTGTATGATCTACAATGAGTGAAAGTCTGTTGTGAAAACCTTTTAAAAAACCCCTTCAGAAAGAATGTTGAAGAATACCCAAGAAGCAGGTTTCAGAATGAGTGCAGAACTCCCCGTCGGGGAATCGAACCCCGGTTTTCCGCGTGACAAGCGGAGATACTGGCCACTATACTAACGAGGACATGAAAACCATTTATTGACCACTTAAAAAAGTTTGTTTTCAGTTTTCTCACCATTTCTGTATGTATTGTGTTTGAAGTGACTCTTAATCATGGAGTTTAATGAGTTTAAGAAAAACAGTCAGGATGGCCGAGCGGTCCAAGGCGCTGCTCAGGTCGCAGTCTCTCCTGGAGGCGTGGGTTCGAATCCCACTTCTGGCACCATATCGCTTGCTTTTAACCTAATCGGGATGAAAACAAGACTTTCTAAATTCTCCCTTACTTTGAGAAATCAACATGTTTGGACTGAGAATTAACCTGACTTGCGATATAGAGAAGACTCCACTGAATGCGTGGGTTTGCATCCCCTTCTGAGAGGAACATCATAAAATCAGGGGCTTTCAGGGTGAGTTTGAAGTCCACTGCTTCAATGCAGTGTAATATGTCTTGGCTAAAATGTCCTGCACAAAAGACTATTTTCTCATAGTCTACAGGTCGCTTGTCTTCTCTCTTTGACGGTGTTGTAATGTAAACACAGCATTGTGACTGTGCTGCCATGTAGCAAAGCCAAAAGTTAGCCCCGTGTGTTACAATCTGCTGAGTGTCTTTGTGGATTCGATTGCTTAGCAAATTTCAAATGGCGCAGTGGAGGATTTCAGTTCTCTTCACCTTAGATGGAAGATTCACACCTTGAACACCGGAGCCTGGGATTAGAAGATCTGTTCTTTTAAGAAAGTTTCCTAAGCCTTCCTTAAAGCTGCTTTGTAGAGGACACTCTGCTTCAGCACCTCCAAGTTGTAGTCATCAATGAAGCAGATGCTGTGGCCTTTATATGATAAGTAACCTTTTTTTCAAGTCTAGCAGATCACCAGGATTTTCTCTTGAAATCGATGGAAGCGCTGCATGACAGGATGAGGTAGGTCACCGGGAGGATGCTTGGGCGCAAGTCCAGCTCCGGTGGCAGAGGGGTATCTCCTTTGAGGACCTCAGTCAAGATTAGTAAGAAAAAATCAGATGGAAGCAGCGCTTTAAAATTTTCTGGTAAGCCAAAAACCCTGATATTTTGGCGCTGACTGTGCCACTCCAAGTCCACTCATTTGGCTTTAAGTGACTCGTTTATCTTTTTGAAGAGTAGCACACGTATTCTGCAGTTGTTGTAAATGCTGGTCATTATCACCTGCGTTGGTCTTTAGTTGTGGTGCTCATGCTATCTAGGTTCGATGTCAACGACTCAAATGCTAATTTTAACTCTGCTGCGAGATCCTCCTTTAGCTGGTTCAAGAGCAACCTAATCACTGCCATTGTTATGCTAAAGGGCTAAAGGGGGGTGTTTCTTGGCATGTTATCTTTTACCTTAGACATGGTGTGAAACAGTGTGGTGACAGCAGGCTATAAAGCACAAAATGTTTAGCACAATGCTGCTGATGAAAAAGCAAGGTCGAAATAGGCACAGAAAAGTGCGGCGGGCTAACAGTGCAACTACTAACTCCGCCACATAACTGGAAATCCTTCTGTTGAGTTTTTTCCGCGCTTTTAGCTGTTTTTAAAGTACAAGTAATTGCTAAAACTGGTGCAATTGGCGCTTCCACTCTGATATCATGTAATTTTTATGTCATTAGGCTTTCTACATGGGCTCTTCTCTTTTCTCAAGTCTTGTGTGTAAGAAAGGGTCATGGACTGTGACCCCAGAAAGCAAAGCCTCCAGCTCCCATATGGGAAAGATGTTAAACATGTCAGCATGCCTCCCTAGAAATGTAAAAGTAGGCCTTATATGGTTATATGTTTTAGTTCATGGTTAACGGACTCTGGGGCCCCTTTTGTTCCTTCTTAGACACTTGGACATAGGCTTTTATGGTTATGGGTGTTAGTTCAGGTTTCATGTGAATGGAGACCACTTCTATGTCCCACCATAAAGGGTGACAATAATGTATAACATATGTGTATTAGAAGGTATATAATGACATTGCTTTTAATGCTGGTGGTCAGTCAGTCTCTGCTTGTGAATGTCTGAACCTAGATGTCTGGAATAAACCTGAAGGAACCAATCTAACTGCCTTGCTAATTTTTTGGATTCTCTCTGCTTGACTAGAAAGTTTTCAGATTCATTAATTTGTAGCTGATTGATCTTCAATGATTGCACAGTTACTGTGCAAACATTTCAAAGAAGACCCTTCAGGAGGCTTCTTGTAAAACTCCCAATGAGTGGGCTGTAGTATAAGAGAATAATTTCCAGTCGGGCAGTCGATCCCCATTCTTCAGTGTGAAGGGTGGGGATAGTGCAGAGCTCAATTTGTCGAAATTGGGTTGTTCACTTATTTGCTCATAATGACAAATAGGGCTTCTCAAAAGACAACAGCTGTTTCTGCCCGGTTTCGAGCCAGGGACCTTTCGCGTGTGAAGCGAATGTGATAACCACTACACTACAGAAACTGTGAGAGTAGGGTTCAGGGCTCGGGTCATTTGCAAAAATGCCAATGCATCTCTTACTAAAATTAAGTGGGATTACTGTGTAACATAATTCAGTGCTATGAATTCATATGGGTTTTAAATTAATTGCTTTGTACCTGTATGATCTACAATGAGTAAAAGTCTGTTGTGAAAACCTTTTAAAAACCCCTTCAGAAAGAATGTTGAAGAATACCCAAGAAGCAGGTTTCAGAATGAGTGCAGAACTCCCCGTCGGGGAATCGAACCCCGGTTTTCCGCGTGACAAGCGGAGATACTGGCCACTATACTAACGAGGACATGAAAACCTTTTATTGACCACTTAAAAAAGTTTGTTTTCAGTTTTCTCACCATTTCTGTATGTATTGTGTTTGAAGTGACTCTTAATCATGGAGTTTAATGAGTTTAAGAAAAACAGTCAGGATGGCCGAGCGGTCCAAGGCGCTGCGTTCAGGTCGCAGTCTCTCCTGGAGGCGTGGGTTCGAATCCCACTTCTGGCACCATATCGCTTGCTTTTAACCTAATCGGGATGAAAACAAGACTTTCTAAATTCTCCCTTACTTTGAGAAATCAACATGTTTGGACTGAGAATTAACCTGACTTGCGATATAGAGAAGACTCCACTGAATGCGTGGGTTTGCATCCCCCTTCTGAGAGGAACATCATAAAATCAGGGGCTTTCAGGGTGAGTTTGAAGTCCACTGCTTCAATGCAGTGTAATATGTCTTGGCTAAAATGTCCTGCACAAAAGACTATTTTCTCATAGTCTACAGGTCGCTTGTCTTCTCTCTTTGACGGTGTTGTAATGTAAACACAGCATTGTGACTGTGCTGCCATGTAGCAAAGCCAAAAGTTAGCCCCGTGTGTTACAATCTGCTGAGTGTCTTTGTGGATTCGATTGCTTAGCAAATTTCAAATGGCGCAGTGGAGGATTTCAGTTCTCTTCACCTTAGATGGAAGATTCACACCTTGAACACCGGAGCCTGGGATTAGAAGATCTGTTCTTTTAAGAAAGTTTCCTAAGCCTTCCTTAAAGCTGCTTTGTAGAGGACACTCTGCTTCAGCACCTCCAAGTTGTAGTCATCAATGAAGCAGATGCTGTGGCCTTTATATGATAAGTAACCTTTTTTTCAAGTCTAGCAGATCACCAGGATTTTCTCTTGAAATCGATGGAAGCGCTGCATGACAGGATGAGGTAGGTCACCGGGAGGATGCTTGGGCGCAAGTCCAGCTCCGGTGGCAGAGGGGGTATCTCCCTTTTGAGGACCTCAGTCAAGATTAGTAAGAAAAAATCAGATGGAAGCAGCGCTTTAAAATTTTCTGGTAAGCCAAAACCCTGATATTTTGGCGCTGACTGTGCCACTCCAAGTCCACTCATTTGGCTTTAAGTGACTCGTTTATCTTTTTGAAGAGTAGCACACGTATTCTGCAGTTGTTGTAAATGCTGGTCATTATCACCTGCGTTGGTCTTTAGTTGTGGAGTTCATGCTATCTAGGTTCGATGTCAACGACTCAAATGCTAATTTTAACTCTGCTGCGAGATCCTCCTTTAGCTGGTTCAAGAGCAACCTAATCACTGCCATTGTTATGCTAAAGGGCTAAAGGGGGGTGTTTCTTGGCATGTTATCTTTTACCTTAGACATGGTGTGAAACAGTGTGGTGACAGCAGGCTATAAAGCACAAAATGTTTAGCACAATGCTGCTGATGAAAAAAGCAAGGTCGAAATAGGCACAGAAAAGTGCGAAAGCGGGCTAACAGTGCAACTACTAACTCCGCCACATAACTGGAAATCCTTCTGTTGAGTTTTTTCCCGCGCTTTTAGCTGTTTTTTAAAGTACAAGTAATTGCTAAAACTGGTGCAATTGGCGCTTCCACTCTGATATCATGTAATTTTTATGTCATTAGGCTTTCTACATGGGCTCTTCTCTTTTCTCAAGTCTTGTGTGTAAGAAAGGGTCATGGACTGTGACCCCAGAAAGCAAAGCCTCCAGCTCCCATATGGGAAAGATGTTAAACATGTCAGCATGCCTCCCTAGAAATGTAAAAGTAGGCCTTATATGGTTATATGTTTTAGTTCATGGTTAACGGACTCTGGGGCCCCTTTTGTTCCTTCTTAGACACTTGGACATAGGCTTTTATGGTTATGGGTGTTAGTTCAGGTTTCATGTGAATGGAGACCACTTCTATGTCCCACCATAAAGGGTGACAATAATGTATAACATATGTGTATTAGAAGGTATATAATGACATTGCTTTTAATGCTGGTGGTCAGTCAGTCTCTGCTTGTGAATGTCTGAACCTAGATGTCTGGAATAAACCTGAAGGAACCAATCTAACTGCCTTGCTAATTTTTTGGATTCTCTCTGCTTGACTAGAAAGTTTTCAGATTCATTAATTTGTAGCTGATTGATCTTCAATGATTGCACAGTTACTGTGCAAACATTTCAAAGAAGACCCTTCAGGAGGCTTCTTGTAAAACTCCCAATGAGTGGGCTGTAGTATAAGAGAATAATTTCCAGTCGGGCAGTCGATCCCCATTCTTCAGTGTGAAGGGTGGGGATAGTGCAGAGCTCAATTTGG
>JALDNG010008116.1:0-61753 GCA_024349245.1 Neodontobutis hainanensis
AACTGGTTTTAGATTGATTTGAACTGGTTTTAGAGTGATTTGAACTGGTTTTAGTCAGATTTGAACTGGTTTTAGATTGATTTGAACTGGTTTTAGTCAGATTTGAACTGGTTTTAGTCGGATTTGAACTGGTTTTAGATTGATTTGAACTGGTTTTAGTCAGATTTGAACTGGTTTTAGATTGATTTGAACTGGTTTTAGTCAGATTTGAACTGGTTTTAGTCGGATTTGAACTGGTTTTAGATTGATTTGAACTGGTTTTAGTCAGATTTGAACTGGTTTTAGATTGATTTGAACTGGTTTTAGATTGATTTGAACTGGTTTTAGATTGATTTGAACTGGTTGTAGATTGATTTGTACTGGTTTTAGTCAGATTTGAACTGGTTTTAGTCAGATTTGAACTGGTTTTAGATTGATTTAAACTGGTTTTAGTCGGATTTGAACTGGTTTTAGATTGATTTGAACTGGTTTTAGATTGATTTGAACTGGTTTTAGATTGATTTGAACTGGTTTTAGTCGGATTTGAACTGGTTTTAGATTGATTTGAACTGGTTTTAGAGTGATTTGAACTGGTTTTAGTCGGATTTGAACTGGTTTTAGATTGATTTGAACTGGTTTTAGTCAGATTTGAACTGGTTTTAGTCGGATTTGAACTGGTTTTAGATTGATTTGAACTGGTTTTAGTCAGATTTGAACTGGTTTTAGTCAGATTTGAACTGGTTTTAGAGTGATTTGAACTGGTTTTAGTCGGATTTGAACTGGTTTTAGATTGATTTGAACTGGTTTTAGTCAGATTTGAACTGGTTTTAGTCGGATTTGAACTGGTTTTAGATTGATTTGAACTGGTTTTAGTCGGATTTAAACTGGTTTTAGATTGATTTGAACTGGTTTTAGTCAGATTTGAACTGGTTTTAGTCGGATTTGAACTGGTTTTAGATTGATTTGAACTGGTTTTAGTCGGATTTGAACTGGTTTTCCTCTGTCTTCTACAGTCTGTATGATCTTGAGCCCGATGTCCAGGACCAGGCCTTGGTCTCAGCTCTGGTCTCCAGTCTGTGGTCAGCCGGAGACCGGGTCAGAGCCACCGTTACCATGGTAACCTCGGACTACTGCACCCCGCCCCGTCTGGACTACAAACTGGACGACTTCACCGAGAAGGTACGGTGTTGATGCAGAGAGTTCTGTCTAGACTCACATTTGAAATGAAACCTGTGTTTTTTCAGCTGCAGTTGTTCCGTTTTTGACAAAGACAAGCTGAAGACGTTCCTCCTGCAGCACCTTCCTCGGTCAGTCTGAGAGTCTCTTCTAATCACAGAAATATGAAGAAAGACAAAACAAAATAAGACCCATGAATCAGAAAGAGTCTGGAATAAAGTATGTTTGAAGAAAAGTTTGTTACAAATATTTAGTTTTCTGTGTTTTGCCTTTAACCAGAAGAATCTTTATGTGCCCCTGGAATAACAGGTCTTTTATTTATCCGATAGGTCTCAGCTCATTCTAATGTTTGTTTGGGTGTCCCTCTAGGTTCTGTGCTTGGACCATTACTATATCGTCTCTGGTGGACTAATTACACAGTTTTCCTGTTACAATAAAACCAGTTAACTAAAACTAACATTAGCAACCACATTTCTTGAGTATTAGTCTCTTCAGACTCCTGTTAAGAGGCAGACTTTCTCGTGTGCTTGTTTTGGGGGAATGTTGGTTTTGTCTCTGAACTAACCTGAAGAGTATGATGAGAGCGTTCTGTTGTGCTCATGGTCAGTTCACAGAGGAGGACGGTCACGGCCTCGTCCTGTTCCTCTACAGCCTGCTCTGCTCCAGGACACTGCTCAGGTCACACTCAAATGGAACGTTTACCTCAGGATAGTGTTTTTCTTGAGAGTTGTAGTTTTTATAGACATTTCTGCTCCTGTTCTCAGACTGAGGCAGGACCTGGGGTCTCCCTCTGGACACTTACTGCAGCTCAAGAACGGCACCTACGTCTGTCGCCAGGTCAGACTTGGAAATAAGCCACAGCCACATTTTAATAACAACCTGTTTGAAAATTGTACGGCTGTGACTAAAGAGGTTTTATTAAGTATTACCTGGTCTGTCCTAGTCCTTGCTGAACCTGATCCTGACCGGCAGGGCCACTCCTAACGTCTTTAACGGGGCCCAGTCTGAAGGAGAGCGCCCCCTGCAGGGAATCACCACCCGCAGTGAGATCGGGTTTTTACACTGGAGCCAGAACCAAAGACTTCCCCCGGCAAGACCTGTTTTAGACCTAATTTAAACCTGTTCAGTCCAAGTTTATCTCTCTCTCTGGTCTCTCTCTGGTCTAACTCTGGTCTAACCCTGGTCTAACTCTGGTCTAACTCTGTTCTAACTCTGGTCTAACTCTGGTCTAACCCTGGTCTAACTCTGGTCTAACTCTGGTCTAACTCTGGTCTAACCCTGGTCTAACCCTGGTCTAACTCTGGTCTAACCCTGGTCTAACTCTGGTCTAACTCTGGTCTAACCCTGGTCTAACTCTGGTCTAACTCTGGTCTAACCCTGGTCTAACTCTGGTCTAACTCTGGTCTAACCCTGGTCTAACTCTGGTCTAACTCTGGTCTAACTCTGGTCTCTCTCTGGTCTAACTCTGGTCTAACTCTGGTCTCTCTCTGGTCTAACTCTGGTCTAACTCTGGTCTAACTCTGGTCTCTCTCTGGTCTAACCCTGGTCTAACTCTGGTCTCTCTCTGGTCTGGTCTAACTCTGGTCTTTAACTCTGGTCTAACTCTGGTCTAACCCTGGTCTAACTCTGGTCTAACTCTGGTCTAACTCTGGTCTCTAATCTGGTCTAACTCTGGTCTAACTCCTGGTCTAACCTGGTCTAACTCTCTGGTCTAACTCTGGTCTAACTCTGGTCTAACTCTGGTCTCTCTGGCCTGGTCTAACTCTGGTCTAACTCTGGTCTCTCTCTGGTCTAACTCTGGTCTAACTCTGGTCTAACTGGTTTCTCTGGTCTAACCTCTGGTCTAACTCTGGTCTGGTCTCTGGTCTAACCCTGGTCTAACTCTGGTCTAACTCTGGTCTAACTCTGGTCTAACTCTGGTCTAACTCTGGTCTTTCTCTGGTCTAACTCTGGTCTAACTCTGGTCTAACTCTGGTCTAACCCTGGTCTAACTCTGGTTCTCTCTGGTCTAACTCTGGTTTTAACCCTGGTCTAACACTGGTCTAACTCTGGTCTAACTCTGGTCTAACTCTGGTCTAACTCTGGTTTAACCCTGGTCTATCTCTAGTCTAACTCTGGTCTAACCCTGGTCTAACTCTGGTCTAACTCTGGTCTAACTCTGGTCTAACTCTGGTCTAACTCTGGTCTAACTCTGGTCTAACTCTGGTCTAACTCTGGTCTAACTGCTGGTCTAACTCTGGTCTAACTCTGGTCTAACTCTGGTCGAACTCTGGTCTAACTCTGGTCTAACTCTGGTCTAACTCTGGTCTAACTCTGGTCTAACTCTGGTCTAACTCTGGTCTAACCTCTGGTCTAACTCTGGTCTAGACTCTGGTCTAACTCTGGTCTAACTCTGGTCTAACTGGTCTAACTCTGGTCTAACTGGTTCTCTCTGGATCTAACTCTGGTCTAACTCTGGTCTCTCTAACTGGTCTAACTCTGGTCTAACTCTGGTCTCTTCTCTGGTCTAACTCTGGTCTAACTCTGGTCTAACTCTGGTCTAACTCTGGTCTAAACTGGTCTAACTCTGGAACTCTGGTCTAACCTGGATCTAACTCTGGTTTTAGCTCTGGTCTCTGGTCCTGGTCTAACTCTGGTCTCTCTCTGGTCTAACCCTGGTCTAACTCTGGTCTAACTCTGGTCTCTCTCTGGTCTAACTCTGGTCTAACTCTGGTCTAACCTCTGGTCTAACCCTGGTCTAACTCTGGTCTAACTCTGGTCTCTCTCTGGTCTAACCCTGGTCTAACTCTGGTCTCTCTCTGGTCTAACACTGGTCTAACTCTGGTCTAACTCTGGTCTAACCCTGGTCTAACTCTGGTCTCTCTCTGGTCTAACTCTGGTCTCTCTCTGGTCTAACCCTGGTCTAACCCTGGTCTAACTCTGGTCTCTCTCTGGTCTAACCCTGGTCTAACTCTGGTCACTCTCTCTGGTCTAACTCTGGTCTAACTCTGGTCTAACTCTCTGGTCTAACTCTGGTCTAACTCTGGTCTAACTCTGGTCTAACTCTGGTCTAACTCTGGTCTAACTCTGGTCTAACTCTGGTCTCTCTGGTCTAACTCTGGTCTAACTCTGGTCTAACTCTCTGGTCTAACTCTGGTCTAACTCTGGTCTAACTCTGGTCTCTCTCTGGTCTAACTCCTGGTCTAACTCTGGTCTCTCTCTGGTCTAACTCCTGGTCTAACTCTGGTCTCTCTCTGGTCTAACCCTGGTCTAACTCTCTGGTCTCTCTCTGGTCTAACTCTGGTCTAACTCTGGTCTAACTCTGGTCTAACTCTGGTCTAACTCTGGTCTCTCTCTGGTCTAACTCTGGTCTAACTCTGGTCTCTCTCTGGTCTAACTCTGGTCTAACTCTGGTCTAACTCTGGTCTAACTCTCTGGTCTAACTCTGGTCTAACTCTGGTCTCTCTCTGGTCTAACCCTGGTCTAACTCTGGTCTCTCTCTCTGGTCTCTAACTCTGGTCTAACTCTGGTCTCTCTCTGGTCTAACCCTGGTCTAACCCTGGTCTAACTCTGGTCACTCTCTGGTCTAACCCTGGTCTAACTCTGGTCTCTCTCTGGTCTAACTCTGGTCTAACTCTGGTCTCTCTCTGGTCTAACCCTGGTCTAACTCTGGTCTAACTCTGGTCTAACCTCTGGTCTAACTCCTGGTCTAACTCTGGTCTCTCTCTGGTCTAACTCTGGTCTAACTCTGGTCTCTCTCTGGTCTAACCCTGGTCTAACTCTGGTCTAACTCTGGTCTAACTCTGGTCTAACCTCTGGTCTAACTCTGGTCTAACTCTGGTCTCTCTCTGGTCTAACTCTGGTCTAACTCTGGTCTCTCTGGTCTAACCCTGGTCTAACTCTGGTCTAACTCTGGTCTAACTCTGGTCTAACTCTGGTCTAACCCTGGTCTAACTCTGGTCTAACCTCTGGTCTAACTCTCTGGTCTAACTCTGGTCTAATCTCTGGTCTAACCCTGGTCTAACTCTGGTCTCTCTCTGGTCTAACTCTGGTCTAACTCTGGTCTCTCTGGTCTAAACTCTGGTCTCTCTGGTCTAACCCTGGTCTAACTCTGGTCTCTCTCTGGTCTAACCCTGGTCTAACTCTGGTCTCTCTCTGGTTTAACTCTGTTCTAACTCTGGTCTAACTCTGGTCTAACTCTGGTCTAACTCTGGTCTAACTCTGGTCTAACTCTGGTCTAACTCTGGTCTAACTCTGGTCTAACCCTGGTCTAACTCTGGTCTAACTCTGGTCTCTCTCTGGTCTAACTCTGGTCTAACTCTGGTCTAACCCTGGTCTAACCCTGGTCTAACTCTGGTCTAACTCTGGTCTCTCTCTGGTCTAACTCTGGTCTAACTCTGGTCTCTCTCTGGTCTAACTCTGGTCTAACTCTGGTCTAACTCTGGTCTCTCTCTGGTCTAACCCTGGTCTAACTCTGGTCTAACTCTGGTCTCTCTCTGGTCTAACTCTGGTCTAACTCTGGTCTCTCTCTGGTCTAACCCTGGTCTAACTCTGGTCTAACTCTGGTCTAACCCTGGTCTAACTCTGGTCTAACTCTGGTCTAACCCTGGTCTAACTCTGGTCTAACTCTGGTCTAACTCTGGTCTCTCTCTGGTCTAACCCTGGTCTAACCCTGGTCTCTCTCTGGTCTCTCTCTGGTCTAACTCTGGTCTAACTCTGGGCTAACCCTGGTCTAACACTGGTCTAACTCTGGTCTAACCCTGGTCTAACTCTGGTCTAACTCTGGTCTCTCTCTGGTCTAACCCTGGTCTAACTCTGGTCTAACCCTGGTCTCTCTCTGGTCTAACTCTGGTCTAACTCTGGTCTAACCCTGGTCTAACCCTGGTCTAACTCTGGTCTAACTCTGGTCTCTCTCTGGTCTAACCCTGTTCTAACTCTGGTCTCTCTCTGGTCTAACCTGGTCTAACTCTGGTCTAACTCTGGTCTAACCCTGGTCTAACTCTGGTCTCTCTCTGGTCTAACTCTGGTCTCTCTCTGGTCTAACCCTGGTCTAACTCTGGTCTAACTCTGGTCTAACTCTCTGGTCTAACTCTGGTCTAACTCTGGTCTCTCTGGTCTAACTCTGGTCTAACTCTGGTCTCTCTCTGGTCTAACTCTGGTCTAACTCTGGTCTAACTCTGGTCTAACCCTGGTCTAACTCTGGTCTCTCTCTGGTCTAACTCTGGTCTAACTCTGGTCTCTCTCTGGTCTAACTCTGGTCTAACTCTGGTCTCTCTCTGGTCTAACCCTGGTCTAACCCTGGTCTAACTCTGGTCTCTCTCTGGTCTAACCCTGGTCTAACTCTGGTCACTCTCTGGTCTAACCCTGGTCTAACTCTGGTCTCTCTCTGGTCTAACTCTGGTCTAACTCTGGTCTCTCTCTGGTCTAACCCTGGTCTAACCCTGGTCTAACTCTGGTCTCTCTCTGGTCTAACCCTGGTCTAACTCTGGTCACTCTCTGGTCTAACCCTGGTCTAACCCTGGTCTCTCTCTGGTCTAACCCTGGTCTAACTCTGGTCTCTCTCTGGTCTAACCCTGGTCTAACTCTGGTCTCTCTCTGGTCTAACTCTGGTCTAACTCTGGTCTCTCTCTGGTCTAACCCTGGTCTAACCCTGGTCTAACTCTGGTCACTCTCTGGTCTAACCCTGGTCTAACTCTGGTCACTCTCTGGTCTAACCCTGGTCTAACTCTGGTCTCTCTCTGGTCTAACCCTGGTCTCTCTCTGGTCTCTCTCTGGTCTCACTCTGGTCTAACTCTGGGCTAACCCTGGTCTAACCCTGGTCTAACTCTGGTCTAACCCTGGTCTAACTCTGGTCTAACTCTGGTCTCTCTCTGGTCTCTCTCTGGTCTAACCCTGGTCTAACACTGGTCTAACTCTGGTCTAACTCTGGTCTAACCCTGGTCTCTCTCTGGTCTCTCTCTGGTCTAACCCTGGTCTAACTCTGGTCTCTCTCTGGTCTAAACCTGGTCTAACTCTGGTCTCTCTCTGGTCTAACTCTGTTCTAACTCTGGTCTAACTCTGGTCTAACTCTGGTCTAACCCTGGTCTAACTCTGGTCTAACTCTGGTCTAACTCTGGTCTCTCTCTGGTCTAACTCTGGTCTAACTCTGGTCTCTCTCTGGTCTAACTCTGGTCTCTCTCTGGTCTAACTCTGGTCTAACACTGGTCTAACTCTGGTCTAACTCTGGTCTAACCCTGGTCTAACTCTGGTCTAACTCTGGTCTAACTCTCTGGTCTAACGCTGGTCTCTCTCTGGTCTAACTCTGGTCTAACTCTGGTCTCTCTCTGGTCTTTCTCTGGTCTAACCCTGGTCTAACACTGGTCTAACTCTGGTCTAACCCTGGTCTAACTCTGGTCTCTGGTCTAACTCTGGTCTAACCCTGGTCTAACTCTGGTCTAACTCTCTGGTCTAACTCTGGTCTAACTCTGGTCTCTCTCTGGTCTAACTCCTGGTCTAACTCTGGTCTCTCTCTGGTCTAACCTCTGGTCTAACTCTGGTCTCTCTCTGGTCTAACTCTGGTCTAACTCTGGTCTAACTCTGGTCTAACCCTGGTCTAACTCTGGTCTCTCTCTGGTCTAACCCTGGTCTAACTCTGGTCTCTCTCTGGTCTCTCTCTGGTCTAACTCTGGTCTAACTCTGGTCTAACTCTGGGCTAACCCTGGTCTAACTCTGGTCTAACTCTGGTCTAACCCTGGTCTAACTCTGGTCTAACTCTGGTCTCTCTGGTCTCTCTCTGGTCTAACCCTGGTCTAACTCTGGTCTAACTCTGGTCTAACCCTGGTCTAACTCTGGTCTCTCTCTGGTCTCTCTCTGGTCTAACCCTGGTCTAACCTGGTCTAACCCTGGTCTAACTCTGGTCTAACCCTGGTCTCTCTCTGGTCTCTCTCTGGTCTCTCTCTGGTCTAACCCTGGTCTAACTCTGGTCTAACTCTGGTCTAACTCTGGTCTAACTCTGGTCTAACTCCTGGTCTAACACTGGTCTAACTCTGGTCTAACTCTGGTCTAACTCTGGTCTAACTCTGGTCTAACTCTGGTCTCACTCTGGTCTAACTCTGGTCTAACTCTGGTCTCTCTCTGGTCTAACTCTGGTCTAACTCTGGTCTCTCTCTGGTCTAACTCTGGTCTAACTCTGGTCTAACTCTGGTCTAACTCTGGTCTAACTCTGGTCTAACTCTGGTCTAACTCTGGTCTAACCTGGTCTAACTCTGGTCTAACTCCTGGTCTAACTCTGGTCTCTCTCTGGTCTAACTCTGGTCTAACTCTGGTCTCTCTCTGGTCTAAACCTGGTCTCTCTCTGGTCTAACTCTGGTCTAACTCTGGTCTAACTCTGGTCTAACTCTGGTCTAACTCTGGTCTAACTCTGGTCTAACTCTGGTCTAACCCTGGTCTAACTCTGGTCTAACTCTGGTCTAACCCTGGTCTAACTCTGGTCTAACTCTGGTCTAACCCTGGTCTAACTCTGGTCTAACTCTGGTCTAACTCTGGTCTCTCTCTGGTCTAACTCTGGTCTAACTCTGGTCTCTCTCTGGTCTAACTCTGGTCTAACTCTGGTCTAACTCTGGTCTCTCTCTGGTCTAACCCTGGTCTAACTCTGGTCTCTCTCTGGTCTAACCCTGGTCTAACTCTGGTCTAACTCTGGTCTAACTCTGGTCTAACTCTGGTCTCTCTCTGGTCTAACTCTGGTCTAACTCTGGTCTAACTCTGGTCTAACCCTGGTCTAACTCTGGTCTAACTCTGGTCTAACTCTGGTCTCTCTCTGGTCTAACTCTGGTCTAACCCTGGTCTAACCCTGGTCTAACCCTGGTCTAACTCTGGTCTAACTCTGGTCTAACTCTGGTCTCTCTCTGGTCTAACTCTGGTCTAACTCTGGTCTCTCTCTGGTCTAACTCTGGTCTAACTCTGGTCTAACTCTGGTCTCTCTCTGGTCTAACCCTGGTCTAACTCTGGTCTCTCTCTGGTCTAACCCTGGTCTAACTCTGGTCTAACTCTGGTCTAACTCTGGTCTAACTCTGGTCTAACTCTGGTCTCTCTCTGGTCTAACTCTGGTCTAACTCTGGTCTAACTCTGGTCTAACCCTGGTCTAACTCTGGTCTCTCTCTGGTCTAACTCTGGGCTAACCCTGGTCTAACACTGGTCTAACTCTGGTCTAACCCTGGTCTAACTCTGGTCTAACTCTGGTCTAACCCTGGTCTAACTCTGGTCTCTCTCTGGTCTCTCTCTGGTCTCTCTGGTCTAACTCTGGTCTAACTCTGGTCTAACTCTGGTCTAACCCCTGGTCTAACTCTGGTCTAACTCTGGTCTAACTCTGGTCTAACTCTGGTCTAACTGGTCTAACTCTGGTCTAACTCTGGTCTCTCTGGTTCTAACTCTGGTCTAACTCTGGTCTAACTCTGGTCTAACTCTGGTCTAACTCTGGTCTCTAACTCTGGTCTAACTCTGGTCTAACCCTGGTCTAACTCTGGTCTAACTCTGGTCTCTCTCTGGTCTAACTCTGGTCTAACTCTGGTCTAACTCTGGTCTAACCCTGGTCTAACTCTGGTCTAACTCTGGTCTCTCTCTGGTCTAACTCTGGTCTAACTCTGGTCTCTCTCTGGTCTCTCTCTGGTCTAACTCTGGTCTAACTCTGGTCTAACTCTGGTCTCTCTCTGGTCTAACTCTGGTCTAACTCTGGTCTAACTCTGGTCTAACTCTCTGGTCTAACTCTGGTCTAACTCTGGTCTCTCTCTGGTCTAACCCTGGTCTAACTCTGGTCTAACTCTGGTCTAACCTAACTCTGGTCTAACTCTGGTCTAACCCTGGTCTAACTCTGGTCTAACTCTGGTCTAACTCTGGTCTCTCTCTGGTCTAACCCTGGTCTAACTCTGGTCTCTCTCTGGTCTCTCTCTGGTCTAACTCTGGTCTAACTCTGGGCCACCTCTGGTCTAACACTGGTCTAACTCTGGTCTAACCCTGGTCTAACTCTGGTCTAACTCTGGTCTCTCTCTGGTCTAACCCTGGTCTAACTCTGGTCTAACTCCTGGTCTCTCTCTGGTCTAACTCTGGTCTAACTCTGGTCTAACCCTGGTCTAACCCTGGTCTAACCCTGGTCTCCAACTCTGGTCTCTCTCTGGTCTCTCTGGTTCTAACTCTGGTCTCTCTCTGGTCTAACACTGATCTAACTCTGGTCTAACTCTGGTCTAACCCTGGTCTAACTCTGGTCTCTCTCTGGTCTAACTCTGGTCTCTCTCTGGTCTAACCCTGGTCTAACCCTGGTCTAACTCTGGTCTCTCTCTGGTCTAACCCTGGTCTAACTCTGGTCACTCTCTGGTCTAACTCTGGTCTAACTCTGGTCTCTCTCTGGTCTAACTCTGGTCTAACTCTGGTCTAACTCTGGTCACTCTCTGGTCTAACCCTGGTCTAACTCTGGTCTCTCTCTGGTCTAACTCTGGTCTAACTCTGGTCTCTCTCTGGTCTAACTCTGGTCTAACTCTGGTCTCTCTCTGGTCTAACCCTGGTCTAACCCTGGTCTAACTCTGGTCTCTCTCTGGTCTAACCCTGGTCTAACTCTGGTCTCTCTCTGGTCTAACCCTGGTCTAACTCTGGTCTCTCTCTGGTCTAACCCTGGTCTAACTCTGGTCTCTCTCTGGTCTAACTCTGGTCTAACTCTCTGGTCTCTCTCTGGTCTCTCTGGTCTAACCTGGTCTAACTCTGGTCTCTCTCTGGTCTAACCTGGTCTAACTCTGGTCACTCTCTGGTCTAACCCTGGTCTAAACTGGTCTCTCTCTGGTCTAACCCTGGTCTAACTCTGGTCTCTCTCTGGTCTAACCCTGGTCTAACTCTGGTCTCTCTCTGGTCTAACTCTGGTCTAACTCTGGTCTCTCTCTGGTCTAACCCTGTTCTAACCCTGGTCTAACTCTGGTCACTCTCTGGTCTAACCCTGGTCTAACTCTGGTCTCTCTCTGGTCTAACTCTGGTCTAACTCTGGTCTCTCTCTGGTCTAACCCTGGTCTAACCCTGGTCTAACTCTGGTCACTCTCTGGTCTAACCCTGGTCTAACTCTGGTCTCTCTCTGGTCTAACTCTGGTCTAACTCTGGTCTCTCTCTGGTCTAACCCTGGTCTAACCCTGGTCTAACTCTGGTCACTCTCTGGTCTAACCCTGGTCTAACCCTGGTCTCTCTCTGGTCTCTCTCTGGTCTAACTCTGGGCTAACCCTGGTCTAACCCTGGTCTAACTCTGGTCTAACCCTGGTCTAACTCTGGTCTAACCCTGGTCTAACTCTGGTCTAACTCTGGTCTAACCCTGGTCTCTCTCTGGTCTAACTCTGGTCTCTCTCTGGTCTAACCCTGGTCTAACTCTGGTCTCTCTCTGGTCTAACCCTGGTCTAACACTGGTCTAACTCTGGTCTAACCCTGGTCTAACTCTGGTCTAACCCTGGTCTCTCTCTGGTCTAACTCTGGTCTCTCTCTGGTCTAACCCTGGTCTAACTCTGGTCTCTCTCTGGTCTAAACCTGGTCTAACTCTGGTCTCTCTCTGGTCTAACTCTGTTCTAACTCTGGTCTAACTCTGGTCTAACTCTGGTCTAACTCTGGTCTAACTCTGGTCTAACTCTGGTCTAACTCTGGTCTAACTCTGGTCTAACCCTGGTCTAACTCTGGTCTAACTCTGGTCTCTCTCTGGTCTAACTCTGGTCTAACTCTGGTCTAACCCTGGTCTAACCCTGGTCTAACTCTGGTCTAACTCTGGTCTCTCTCTGGTCTAACTCTGGTCTAACTCTGGTCTCTCTCTGGTCTAACTCTGGTCTAACTCTGGTCTAACTCTGGTCTCTCTCTGGTCTAACCCTGGTCTAACTCTGGTCTAACTCTGGTCTCTCTCTGGTCTAACTCTGGTCTAACTCTGGTCTCTCTCTGGTCTAACCCTGGTCTAACTCTGGTCTAACTCTGGTCTAACCCTGGTCTAACTCTGGTCTAACTCTGGTCTAACCCTGGTCTAACTCTGGTCTAACTCTGGTCTAACTCTGGTCTCTCTGGAGTCTGGTCTAAACCTGGTCTCTCTCTGGTCTCTCTCTGGTCTAACTCTGGTCTAACTCTGGGCTAACCCTGGTCTAACACTGGTCTAACTCTGGTCTAACCCTGGTCTAACTCTGGTCTAACTCTGGTCTCTCTCTGGTCTAACTCTGGTCTAACCTCTGGTCTAACCCTGGTCTCTCTCTGGTCTAACTCTGGTCTAACTCTGGTCTAACCCTGGTCTCCTCTGGTCTAACTCTGGTCTAACTCTGGTTCTCTCTGGTCTAACCCTGTTCTAACTCTGGTCTCTCTCTGGTCTAACACTGATCTAACTCTGGTCTAACTCTGGTCTAACCCTGGTCTAACTCTGGTCTCTCTCTGGTCTAACTCTGGTCTCTCTGGTCTAACCCTGGTCTAACCCTGGTCTAACTCTGGTCTCTCTCTGGTCTTCTAACCTGGTCTAACTCTGGTCACTCTGGTCTAACTCTGGTCTAACTCTGGTCTCTCTCTGGTCTAACTCTGGTCTAACTCTGGTCTAACTCTGGTCACTCTCTGGTCTAACCCTGGTCTAACTCTGGTCTCTCTGGTCTAACTCTGGTCTAACTCTGGTCTCTCTCTGGTCTAACTCTGGTCTAACTCTGGTCTCTCTCTGGTCTAAACCTGGTCTAACCCTGGTCTAACTCTGGTCTCTCTCTCTCTGGTCTAACCCTGGCTAACTCTGGTCACTCTCTGGTCTAACTCTGGTCTAACTCTGGTCTCTCTCTGGTCTAACTCTGGTCTAACTCTGGTCTCTCTCTGGTCTAACCCTGGTCTAACCCTGGTCTAACTCTGGTCTCTCTCTGGTCTAACCCTGGTCTAACTCTGGTCACTCTCTGGTCTAACCTGGTCTAACCCTGGCTCTCTCTGGTCTAACCCTGGTCTAACTCTGGTCTCTCTCTGGTCTAACCCTGGTCTAACTCTGGTCTCTCTCTGGTCTAACTCTGGTCTAACTCTGGTCTCTCTCTGGTCTAACCCTGGTCTAACCCTGGTCTAACTCTGGTCACTCTCTCTGGTCTAACCCTGGTCTAACTCTGGTCACTCTGGCCCAACCCTGGTCTAACTCTGGTTCTCTCTGGTCTAACCCCTGGTCTCTCTCTGGGTCTCTCTGGTCTCACTCTGGTCTAACTCTCTAACTGGTCTAACCCTGGTCTAACTCTGGTCTAACCCTGGTCTAACTCTGGTCTAACTCTGGTCTCTCTCTGGTCTCTCTCTGGTCTAACCCTGGTCTAACACTGGTCTAACTCTGGTCTAACTCTGGTCTAACCCTGGTCTCTCTCTGGTCTCTCTCTGGTCTAACCCTGGTCTAACTCTGGTCTCTCTCTGGTCTAAACCTGGTCTAACTCTGGTCTCTCTCTGGTCTAACTCTGTTCTAACTCTGGTCTAACTCTGGTCTAACTCTGGTCTAACCCTGGTCTAACTCTGGTCTAACTCTGGTCTAACTCTGGTCTCTCTCTGGTCTAACTCTGGTCTAACTCTGGTCTCTCTCTGGTCTAACTCTGGTCTCTCTCTGGTCTAACTCTGGTCTAACACTGGTCTAACTCTGGTCTAACTCTGGCAGCCACTCTCTGGTCTCCAACTCTGGTCTAACTCTGGTCTCCACTCTGGTCTGGAACTCTGGTCTAACTCTGGTCTCTCTGTGGTCTTTCTCTGGTCTAACCCTGGTCTAACACTGGCTCACTCTGGTCTAACCCTGGTCTAACTCTGGTCTAACTCTGGTCTAACTCTGGTCCCAAATGGTCTAACCCTGGTCTCTCTGGTCTAACTCTGGTCTAACTCTGGTCTCTCTGGTCTAACCCTGGTCCCAACTGGTCTCTCTCTGGTCTAACTCTAACTCTGGTCTCTCTCTGGTCTAACCCTGGTCTAACTCTGGTCTAACTCTGGTCTAACCCTGGTCTAAACCCTGGTCTCTCTCTGGCTCCAAACCTGGCCCAACAGGCTCTCTCTGGTCTCTCTCTGGTCTAACTCTGGTCTTTTCTGGTCTAACTCTGGGCTAACCCTGGTCTAACACTGGTCTAACTCTGGTCTAACCCTGGTCTAACTCTGGTCTAACTCTGGTCTCTCTCTGGTCTCTCTCTGGTCTAACCCTGGTCTAACACTGGTCTAACTCTGGTCTAACCCTGGTCTAACTCTGGTCTCTCTCTGGTCTCTCTCTGGTCTAACCTGGTCTAACTGGTCTAACCTGGTCTAACTCTGGCTAACCCTGGTCTCTCTCTGGTCTCTCTGGTCTCTCTCTGGCTACCTGGTCTAACTCTGGTCTCACTCTGGTCTAACTCTGGTCTAACCTGGTCTAACCTGGTCTAACACTGATCTAACTCTGGTCTAACCCTGGTCTAACTCTGGTCTAACCCTGGTCTCACTCTGGTCTCACTCTGGTCTAACTCTGGTCTAACTCTGGTCTCTCTGGTCTAAACCTGGTCTAACTCTGGTCTCTCTCTGGTCTAACTCTGGTCTAACTCTGGTCTAACTCTGGTCTAACCTGGTCTAACAGTCTAACACTGATCTAATTCTGAGATGTTGCTCTGTAACTCTGGTCTAACCCAGTCTCACTCTGGTCTCACTCTGGTCTAACTCTGGTCTAACTCTGGTCTCTCTGGTCTAAACCTGGCTTCTCTGGTAACTCTGGCTAACTCTGGTCTAACTCTGGTCTAACTCTGGTCTAACTCTGGTCTAACTCTGGTCTAACTCTGGTCTAACTCTGGTCTAACTCTGGTCTAACTCAGGGACTCAGAAAGCGCTTCACAGGCGCCCATTATTCATTCATACACAGTCACACCGGTGATGAGCTCAACTGTAGCCACAGATGCCCTGGGGGCCACTGACAGGACGTGGCAGCCATTCTGGCGCCTCGGCCTCTCGACCATCACCACAATACATTCACTGCACATTCTTACACTCCATCGAGGCAGGTGGGTTAAGTGTCTTGCCCAAGGACACAACGACAGTATTTTTTTTTGTGGGAGGCGGAATCAGACCACCACCTTCGGTTGAAGGAGCCGCCTGTCTACCACTGAGCCACTGCGCCCGGCAACTCTGGTCTAACCCTGGTCTAACTCTGGTCTAACTCTGGTCTCTCTCTGGTCTAAACCTGGTCTAACCTCTGGTCTAACTCTGGTCTCTCTCTGGTCTAACTCTGGTCTAACTCTGGTCTCTCTCTGGTCTAACTCTGGTCTAACCCTGGTCTAACTCTGGTCTCTCTCTGGTCTCTCTCCTGGTCCCGGTTCAGACCGGTCCAACTCTGGTCTCTCTCTGGTCTCTCTCTGGTCTCTCTCCTGGTCCGCCCAGACCGGTCTAACGCTGGTCTCTCGTGGTCCAGGTGGGCAGTATGCTGAAGACCCCTCTGTTCCCGGTCTGGTTGTGCCGTATAAACGGGTCTTGCTCAGTCTTGTCGTCTGGACCGGGCTCTGCTGTGGGACTGGAGAAGGAGCGGCTGTTCCAGCTGCACTTTCACAGAGACAGCCCCTGCAGGATCTCTGTGGGTATGACAACACCTCAGGAGCCAGCCAGAGTCCACAAAGGCAGAATCTGAGCATGATGGGAAATGGTCCTGTCAGCATCGGCCCTCCCGTTGATAGAATCTGAGTTTAGATTAGAGCTGATTTATTTTCATTAAACTGAGGAAAGACGTTTCTGAATGTGTTTGTTCCTGCAGATACCTGCTCTCACCACTGGGAGGCGCCCTGCAGAGACTCTGAGAAGAGCTGCTGTCCTTTAGAGATGACCATCAGAACCAATGGATCCGCCGTCCTCCATTGGAGCCACTGAACCATTTGAATAAACCCTACTTCTCCCACTTCCAACATGACAGGAAGTTTATTATTAGGAACATCACAGACCATATGTATGTAATGTTATAGACTTAATAAACGGACAAATTATGATTAAAATGATTCTGGTCTCATGGAGGAGGACAAACAGATGGACAATGTTCTTTATTCCTAAAGTAAAACTGTCAGAAACAGACAGGGCTTAAGCATTTCTGTCTGTGTGCGTTGGTTTCTGAGAGTTAACATTATCATGTTTTCTTTTGTCTTTAATTGCCTGTAAGAATTGGAAACATAAATAAATTATTTTTTTCTTTGGTCCAGATCTATTAATATTTGAACAGAAAACTAAGCCACTGTTTGAGTGAGTGGTACTTTTATTGTCTTCAAACAAAACCTTTTAAATCCAATGGATTACAGGAGAGTAGGCCAGACTAAAATCTCTTTAAATCGACTCCTTCTCTTGCTATTTGACCTAAAGATTCAATATTTTACTTTTCCTGTTGAAAACCAACACAAATGGGTGAAAATGAAGCAGTGTGGCGCCTGGTGTATGCGTCAGCTCATCTGGCTCCACTGCAGGGAGCTGTACACCACTCCCCTTGTGGCGAGGAGCACAGCAGCAGGGTCTTCTTCACGTTGGAGCAGCCGGGCCCAGTCACAGGACTGACGTCCCAGAGACACACCATCCTCCAGAGACACACACACCGCCATAAAGTGGGCGTGGAACCTCAGCGGGTCGCCTAGCAACAGGAGAGAGCAGCCAGAAAAGACTGATTTTTATTAAATTCATTAGAGATGTTGCTCTGTTCAGGAGCACAGCCCTTTCTCGACCCACACTACGCTCTGAGGTCTTCAGGACTTTAGGGGCGCCCAGGCCTGAGACCAGAGCCCTTTAAACCAGTGCAGCTTAACAGAGTTAAAGACTGGGTCCAGACCTGGATAAACCAGGAAGTCAGCTCCAAACTTCCTCCTGAGGTCAGTAGAAGCCCCGCCTCCTCAGGTCTCTGAACACCTGGAACATCGCACCTGATTGGCTAACCCTGCAGGTGTCTTCTGATTGGCTCAGAGCCCTGCAGGTGTGCAGGTGCTGAGCTGCACGCCAGCGCTGACTGAGGGAAGACAAAGCTCTGGTCCCACCTCCTCAGAGGAGGATGACATCACTGACAGACAAAGGTTAAATGATCAGATTAATTAAGATCAACAGCGATGGAATTAAGTTTAGTTCCTTTTGTTATTTCCTTTTGTCAGAATCATTTTGCGTAATATACTGCGTTTTCCAGAGTTCAAGCTCAAAATATCCTTACAATTTTTGTGTATCTGTTGTTCTTGAATAAAAGAATAATCTGTCCTCTATGTTCATATTGAAATTTCTTAAAATGTGAGTAAAACAAAAGCTATTATAAGTATTATTTTAAAAAAATTTTTTAAATGACAGGTAATAATAGACGAGGACGGAAATTTTACGACTGTCCGTCAAAATGACGAGTGAAAGTCTAGTGCGACCTCTGCCGCAGACATACAACCAATCAGAGAAAACCACAGAGCATAAATCCCGCCCCTCTGATTGGTGTTTTCTTAAGTTTTTATATGTTTTAAAAGAAAAGCTCAGAAACACATGCTATGGACTGAACAAAACCTAATCTGGACCCTCATCAGCCCTAGGACCAGACTATGGATACCAGGTCCAAACCAGGACTAAACCAGGACTAAACCAGGACTAAACCAGGACTAAACCAGGACTAAACCAGGTTCAAACCAGGACTAAACCAGGTCCAAACCAGGACTAAACCAGGACTAAACCAGATCTAAACCAGGTCTAAACTCGGACTAAACTAGGTCTAAACCAGGTCTAAACCAGGAATAAACCAGATCAAAACCAGGTCTAAACCAGATCTAAACCAGGTTTAAACCCAGACTAAACTAGGTCTAAACCAGGACTAAACTAGGTCTAAACCAGGTCTAAACCAGGACTAAACCAGGTCTAAACCAGGAATAAACCAGATCAAAACCAGGTCTAAACCAGATCTAAACCAGGTTTAAACCCAGACTAAACTAGGTCTAAACCAGGACTAAACTAGGTCTAAACCAGGTCTAAACCAGGTCTAAACCAGGACTTAACCAGGTCTAAACCAGGAATAAACCAGGTCTAAACCCGGTTCAGTTGGGTCTATAAAGCATCCCTCACCTGTTTGTTTCGCTGCAGATGTTTACGTCATGCCGTAAAGCGGGTAAATGTAGTTCTTTTCTGCTGGACTCAGAAACACAGTCACGGATGTAAAATGGAAAGAACACTATTTTAATCTAAAAACACTTGAACAAACAGGAACATGTTTGAGTCAAACAGCGCGACTGTGACAGAGGACAACACTTCCGGGATGTGCGGGACTCGGCCTCTGATTGGTGGGGGGCAGATCAATCCATACTTTCGATATAGGGGTTGTATGTTGATCCAAAAGTCAAAATATCGATATTAAGGGCTTTTTTAAACCAGTGATCAAATTTATTTTGCATGACATATTTAAAACGAGCTTGTATGAAGCGCTTTCTCTAATGCAGCTCTTTTTGCACGTCACGCACCCCTCGTGCTCTGGGTGGGATGTCCCGCCGTCACGTGACTCAGCAGCGCCAACAGCAGCAGCTGTGGTGGCGCCCTGGAAAATATGTTTTTATTCATATTGGATCTTCAGCATAAAGTGTCATCACCAAAGTTGTTGTAACAAAACGTAACCATACACTGTAAAAAAAACGTCAAAATTAGGGAAAAATACTGGCAGCTGTGGAATTTCACCGTAAGAAAAACTGTGAACATTTAAAAGACTTTACGGTACACAGATATTGCAACTGTAACTTTTACAGTAAAAATCTTTTTTGCTTCCAGTGCAAAACTATACAAATAACCTGAACTCACTTACATTTTAACAGTATTTAGAATAAATTGTGTAATGTGAAGCTATTTACAGTACATTGTTGTCAAAAATAGTCTATCCTTGTAATAAACACACTACACCTATGTCATACTTTACGGTACTTTATTAAATGTTTAGTAAATGTTACAGTAATTTACCGGCAGCTGTGGTTGCCAGAATTTCACCGTGAAAATGACGGTACAGTTTATATCCATGTCTTTTGATTGACCGCTCATTTACCGTGGATTGACATTCTTCAAGTCTGTACTAAACTGATAATACATTTTTATTTTGCTTTGGGGCAAAAGAATATGCTCAGCATTGACCGCCGTACTCTTATTTATACAGCATCTTTCAGAAATGTCTGAGAGGTCTGATGACAAAGCAACTTAAACATCTTCAACAGGTCTGTCCAATAAATAAAAAATACACACTACTTGCTCAGGTTTCTCCCAGAAGTCCAGCGACGTGGCATCAGGTCAGCATGCTGCTGAAGAGGTGTTCATGGAGCTGGTTTACGTGCTCTGTGTCCTGTGTAAGAAATCTCATCGAACACACGGAACAAAGCAGGTAAAACGGTAAATAAATGGTCAAAGTTAAGTTGATTGTTTTTAATTTAGTACACTGAACTGCACAATGGCTTAATTTGTCTGATTTCCAAGTTATACAGGTGTGGAAAATCTCTGTTTGAAACTTGAAGGTTATGTATAATGTTCAAAAGCAGTTCCCATGCGCTCACTGATTCATGTTGAGTATTACATGAGCAGCTGCTCAGACACTGGCTCTTCTGTTTAAACGGTTTAAACCTGTTGACTCCTGCACAAAAGGGCTTGGAAAGTTATAGACAAGAAACCTTTTTCAATCCACCTCTGCCACTGGAGTAGGTTTTTATTCACAAAGGGTTTATTGGCAGAACAGAACCTCTACACTCCTCTGAATGTGCTAAAAGTACTCAGAACGATTTCTCTTTGGTCAAAATGAAACACTAGTCAGAGAATTCATCAGATCCATGTGAAGGTCACGCTGCTGTTTGGACTAAAAAAGAGGAAAAAGATTTTGTTTCATTATAAACAAAACAAATCAACTTTTAATAAAAGTAGTTTACATTACCCACGTCTTTACTCTGCACTTATTTAATAAAAGAAAGCTCTAAATGTCACAAGGTTTTTATCAAGGTGAACAATGACAGCTGTAGAATTACAGCAGTAATAACAGTTTCACATTAATATCGTTTTGAGTCTCACCAGGAAAAAGGCTTTATTTAAAAATATATATATTTTTGTATCTGCATGCAAGCCCAAGAGAAGAATAGGAACATTAAAAAAATAGTGTCTGTTATAAAAACGTCACTGAATGTGTTTATAATAAAAAACTATAATAGAAATATATATATTATAAAAAAAAACAAAATATATTGCAGTTAAAGCAGGTCTTAATTACATTTTCCTGAGTTACACAAATAAAAATGTGGAGTCCTGTGAAATGAGGGCTGTGCGTTCTGTCCATTCGTGATCAGTGTGAGGACTCTGGGGTTCACACTGTTGCTTTTTGTTCTTTTTGTACTCCACCTTTGGGCCTTTTCAGGGTTGATGTAAAAATGTATTCACGATGCACTGTTTTAAGAAAAGAAAATTACTACAAAATGTTTTATTTACCTTTGCAGGAATTCCAGTGTTGATCCCAGCTCCTCAGGATAATGACTGTTGAGGCAGATGAATGTGAGCCACAGCAGGAGGGTCCTACAAGGAGCAGAGTCAAACAAAAATAAAATGTCTTATCAGTTTAGTACAGGCTGGAAGAAGACATTTATTTGAATATAAAGACATGTCTCTGAGCTCACAGAGACATGTTGGCAGTTCATAAAGGATGAACTACCTCAAAGGCATCTTGGTATAGCACAAGCTTAAAGCTGTTCTGGTATAAGTCACTGAGGATACCACTCTGTGGCCTATTGGAGTGTTCATCACAAGCCTGCCACAAATCTGTTTTTAGCATTCCAAACTCTCTTTTATTGGTACATAATAGTCAAACCTGTCTCTCCTGTTGTCGTCTTTCCCTAAAAAACATTTATAGGCTCAACAGAATTAATCCCTTCTTTGAAAGACTGTGTCCTGGATTAGGCTCTTCTCGTGAGTCCAGTGTGCACCAAACAAATCAAAGTTCCTCACACACTTTACCAGCGTCCTCATCGGATAAAGATGTGTCAGTTTACTCAAAGCATATGTCTGTCCTACCTGGTGTATGTTCTGAGTCTCTTCAACAGCGTGAGACTATTAAAAGTTTACTTGTCTTATTTTTTCACAAGTTTTCTTTTACACTTCATTCATTTCACCCAAATCCACAGGTCATAAAAAGATGTTGTATTTTCTGTTTTACTTTTACATTAAGGTAAATGTGTGACTTAATATCTAAAATAAAGTAAAATAAATAAAATCTAGTTCTTTCTCTGCGTCACTGCTGACGTCAGGCCCGTGCCGTGGACAGAACTCCGTTTCCCATGACCCCCCGCGGCTCGCTGTAGTCTGGTTCAGTTCACAGCAGCTGCAGCTGAGCGCGGGGCTGTCCACGGAGCGGACCTGAAGGAGGACAGCGCAGGACACGGAGACACTAGAGGACAGAGGCACGTGACGCGGGGACAGAGACACGTGACGCTGAGACGGGTTTTTAAAAGGTCTTAGAAGGAGCTTCGTGAAAAAAACGGAGGTGATGCTCAGACGCTGTTTTGTAACGAGGCTTTTATTGTGAAAAGGCGTCAGAAAAACAACAAAACAATAGAGAGATTACAGGATTTTAGTCCAAACCCGGTCCAGACCCGGTCTTGGCAGGTGACAGTCTCTGTAACAGCTCTTATATTCAGTGATATTCCCCTTTATCTCAACAGGACTGTTTCTGATAAAAATACATCTTTAACAGGGCTTTTATTCGAGTGGGAACCGCGCAAAGGGACATTGTTCCCAGGTTTTTACTGACGTGTGTCGGATGCGCCAAACTACAGCTCTTCAAATAGAAACATGTCGAAAAATATCCCTTTGGACATGTTTAGTTAAACATGTCCAACATGTGACTCCATCATAGATCTGTGAACCATAGAACACACAGACAAACATGGAAACGACATGAATACATGCTCTCCAAAGGCTCATGTGTTTCCTGTCCCGTTAACTAATGTCTGTGACCTTTATGTTTCCCCAGAGCCGCTCTTCAGTGGGAGGTCAGAGGTCACAGATCCATGTCGGTCAATAGAAGATGAGAAACAATGGCTTTGGACCGAACCAGTCAGAGACCACTACAAACCAGGTCAGAACCAGACTAAACCAGGTCAGAACCAGACAAAACCAGGTCAGAACCAGACTAAACCAGGTCAGAACCATACTAAACCAGGTCTGAACCAGGTCAGAACCAGACTAAACCAGGTCTGAACCAGGTCAGAACCAGACTAAACCAGGTCAGAACCATACTAAACCAGGTCAGAACCAGACTAAACCAGGACTTAACCAGGTCTAAACCAGGACTTAACCAGGTAAGAACCAGATCTGAACCAGGTCTAAACCAGGACTAAACCAGGTCAGAACCAGACTAAACCAGGTCTGAACCAGGTCTAAACCAGGACTAAACCAGGTCAGAACCAGGACTAAACCAGGTCAGAACCAGACTAAACCAGGTCTGAACCAGGTCTAAACCAGGACTAAACCAGGTCAGAACCAGACTAAACCAGGTCAGAACCAGTCTAAACCAGGTCTGAACCAGGTCTAAACCAGGACTAAACCAGGTCTGAACCAGGTCTAAACCAGGTCTGAACTGGGTCTGAACCGGGTCTGAACCAGGTCTAAACCAGGACTAAACCAGGTCTGAACCGGGTCTAAACCAGGTCTAAACCAGGTCTAAACCAGGACTAAACCAGGTCTGAACCAGGTCTAAACCAGGTCTGAACTGGGTCTGAACCGGGTCTGAACCAGGTCTAAACCAGGACTAAACCAGGTCTGAACCGGGTCTAAACCAGGACTAAACCAGGTCTGAACCAGGTCTAAACCAGGTCTGAACTGGGTCTGAACCGGGTCTGAACCAGGTCTAAACCAGGACTAAACCAGGTCTGAACCGGGTCTAAACCAGGTCTAAACCAGGTCTAAACCAGGTCTAAACCAGGACTAAACCAGGTCTGAACCAGGTCTAAACCAGGTCTAAGTGGACTCTGCTGAAGTGGGAGGAGCATCATTAATAACAGAACAGAGTCTGTCGAGTAATAATAGTTTTCAGAATCTGTTTTATTTTAGAAACATACAAAAGTAACGATGATAAACTATGCCTCATGTTTTTAAGGTCTTCATCTTGTTCAGAATCATTTTTTTGGGCTTTTGTTTTTCAGGAATAGCTCATATTTGTATTTATTCAAAAACCTCTGATACATATTTGTGTCCAGTGTAGTTAATGGATATGTTCTGTAACTGTTCCTGAGCATTTCCTGATACGCTCTTCTCGTGATGCATTCAGGGACATGTGTGTGCATCCCTGTGTCGCCGTGGCAACCGCTGCAGGGCACTGAGCACGTGCAGATCTCTCTGTGGCACGAGTCTCATTCACAGAGACTCCTGACCAATCAGAGCACTCCCCCAGAGACGTGTCATTGAGGGTCGGGGCTTATTATGTAAAACAGCTTCTGCTGCTCTAAGTCAGGACTAAGTCAGGACTAAGTCAGGACTAAGCCAGGACTAAGTCAGGACTAAGTCAGGACTAAGTCAGGACTAAGCCAGGACTAAGTCAGGACTAAGTCAGGACTAAGTCAGGACTAAGCCAGGACTAAGCCAGGACTAAGCCAGGACTAAGTCAGGACTAAGCCGGACTAAGTCAGGACTAAGTCAGGACTAAGTCAGGACTAAGTCAAGGACTAAGTCCTCTCAGACTAAGCCAGACTAATGTCTGTCCCTCAGGTCAGGACTCATCCTGCCATGTCTGTCCTCTCAGGACTCATTCTTTTCATGTCTAAGTCAGGTGGACTAAAAGTCAGACTGTCCCAGGACTAAGCCAGGACTAAGCCATGACTAAGCTCAGGTGGACTCATGGACTAAGTCAGGACTAGGTCACATGTTTGGTTTGTTTCAGGATGAGGACAGATCGACTGGTTGCTGCGGTGAAGAGCTGGAGGAGGACGGAGCTAAAGAACCAGGTGACACCCACAGGTACGCCTGCAGTTCCTCTACTGTCCAATAGGGTCTCTGTGTGGCTCCAGGTGGACACGTCCATCCTTTCCTCCTCTTTCTCCTGCTCTTCCTCCTCTTCCTCAGTGTAGTTCATCCTGTTCATGTCTGTCCTCTCAGGTGGACTCATCCCGTTCATGTCTGTCCTCTCAGGTGGACTCATCCCGTTCATGTCTGTCCTCTCAGGTGGACTCATCCCGTTCATGTCTGTCCCTGTAGATGGACTCATCCTGTTCATGTCTGTCCTCTCAGGTGGACTCATCCTGTTCATGTCTGTCCCTGTAGATGGACTCATCCTGTTCATGTCTGTCCTCTCAGGTGGACTCATCCCGTTCATGTCTGTCCCCTCAGGTGGACTCATCCCGTTCATGTCTGTCCTCTCAGGTGAACTCATCCCGTTCATGTCTGTCCCCTCAGGTGGACTCATCCCGTTCATGTCTGTCCCCTCAGGTGGACTCATTCTTTTCATGTCTGTCCCCTCAGGTGGACTCATTCTTTTCATGTCTGTCCCTGTAGATGGACTCATCCCGTTCATGTCTGTCCTCTCAGGTGGACTCATCCCGTTCATGTCTGTCCCTGTAGATGGACTCATCCCGTTCATGTCTGTCCTCTCAGGTGGACTCATCCCGTTCATGTCTGTCCCCTCAGGTGGACTCATTCTTTTCATGTCTGTCCCTGTAGATGGACTCATTCTTTTCATGTCTGTCCCCTCAGGTGGACTCATCCTGTTCATGTCTGTCCTCTCAGGTGGACTCATTCTTTTCATGTCTGTCCCTGTAGATGGACTCATCCCGTTCATGTCTGTCCTCTCAGGTGGACTCATCCCGTTCATGTCTGTCCCCTCAGGTGGACTCATTCTTTTCATGTCTGTCCCCTCAGGTGGACTCATCCCGTTCATGTCTGTCCCTGTAGATGGACTCATCCTGTTCATGTCTGTCCTCTCAGGTGGACTCATCCCGTTCATGTCTGTCCCTGTAGATGGACTCATCCCGTTCATGTCTGTCCCCTCAGGTGGACTCATCCCGTTCATGTCTGTCCTCTCAGGTGGACTCATCCCGTTCATGTCTGTCCCCTCAAGTGGACTCATCCCGTTCATGTCTGTCCCCTCAGGTGGACTCATCCTGTTCATGTCTGTCCCCTCAGGTGGACTCATCCCGTTCATGTCTGTCCCTGTAGATGGACTCATCCTGTTCATGTCTGTCCCCTCAGGTGGACTCATCCTGTTCATGTCTGTCCCTGTAGATGGACTCATCCCGTTCATGTCTGTCCTCTCAGGTGGACTCATCCCGTTCATGTCTGTCCTCTCGGGTGGACTCATCCCGTTCATGTCTGTCCTCTCAGGTGGACTCATCCCGTTCATGTCTGTCCTCTCAGGTGGACTCATCCTGTTCATGTCTGTCCCTGTAGATGGACTCATCCCGTTCATGTCTGTCCTCTCAGGTGGACTCATCCCGTTCATGTCTGTCCTCTCAGGTGGACTCATCCCGTTCATGTCTGTCCCCTCAGGTGGACTCATCCCGTTCATGTCTGTCCCCTCAGGTGGACTCATCCCGTTCATGTTTGTCCCCTCAGGTGGACTCATCCCTTTCATGTCTGTCCTCTCAGGTGGACTCATCCCGTTCATGTCTGTCCCCTCAGGTGGACTCATCCCGTTCATGTCTGTCCCCTCAGGTGGACTCATCCCGTTCATGTTTGTCCCCTCAGGTGGACTCATCCCTTTCATGTCTGTCCCCTCAGGTGGACTCATCCTGTTCATGTCTGTCCCTGTAGATGGACTCATCCTGTTCATGTCTGTCCCTGTAGATGGACTCATCCCGTTCATGTCTGTCCCCTCAGGTGGACTCATCCCGTTCATGTCTGTCCTCTCAGGTGGACTCATCCTGTTCATGTCTGTCCTCTCAGGTGGACTCATCCCGTTCATGTCTGTCCCCTCAAGTGGACTCATCCCGTTCATGTCTGTCCCCTCAGGTGGACTCATCCCGTTCATGTTTGTCCCCTCAGGTGGACTCATCCTGTTCATGTCTGTCCTTTCAGGTGGACTCATCCTGTTCATGTCTGTCCCCTCAGGTGGACTCATCCTGTTCATGTCTGTCCCCTCAGGTGGACTCATCCTGTTCATGTCTGTCCTCTCAGGTGGACTCATCCCGTTCATGTCTGTCCTCTCAGGTGGACTCATCCTGTTCATGTCTGTCCCCTCAGGTGGACTCATCCTGTTCATGTCTGTCCTCTCAGGTGGACTCATCCTGCTCATGTCTGTCCCCTCAGGTGGACTCATCCCGTTCATGTCTGTCCCTGTAGATGGACTCATCACGTTCATGTCTGTCCTCTCAGGTGGACTCATCCTGTTCATGTCTGTCCCTGTAGATGGACTCATCACGTTCATGTCTGTCCTCTCAGGTGGACTCATCCCGTTCATGTCTGTCCTTTCAGGTGGACTCATTCTTTTCATGTCTGTCCTCTCAGGTGGACTCATCCTGTTCATGTCTGTCCTCTCAGGTGGACTCATCCCGTTCATGTCTGTCCTCTCAGGTGAACTCATCCCGTTCATGTCTGTCCCCTCAGGTGGACTCATCCCGTTCATGTCTGTCCCCTCAGGTGGACTCATTCTTTTCATGTCTGTCCCTGTAGATGGACTCATCCCGTTCATGTCTGTCCTCTCAGGTGGACTCATCCCGTTCATGTCTGTCCCTGTAGATGGACTCATCCCGTTCATGTCTGTCCTCTCAGGTGGACTCATCCCGTTCATGTCTGTCCTCTCAGGTGAACTCATCCCGTTCATGTCTGTCCCCTCAGGTGGACTCATTCTTTTCATGTCTGTCCCCTCAGGTGGACTCATCCCGTTCATGTCTGTCCCTGTAGATGGACTCATCCTGTTCATGTCTGTCCTCTCAGGTGGACTCATCCTGTTCATGTCTGTCCTCTCAGGTGGACTCATCCCGTTCATGTCTGTCCTCTCAGGTGGACTCATCCCGTTCATGTCTGTCCCTGTAGATGGACTCATCCCGTTCATGTCTGTCCTCTCAGGTGGACTCATCCTGTTCATGTCTGTCCCCTCAGGTGGACTCATCCCGTTCATGTCTGTCCCTGTAGATGGACTCATCCCGTTCATGTCTGTCCTCTCAGGTGGACTCATCCTGTTCATGTCTGTCCCTGTAGATGGACTCATCCTGCTCATGTCTGTCCTCTCAGGTGGACTCATCCTGTTCATGTCTGTCCCTGTAGATGGACTCATCCCGTTCATGTCTGTCCTCTCAGGTGGACTCATCCTGTTCATGTCTGTCCTCTCAGGTGGACTCATCCTGTTCATGTCTGTCCCCTCAGGTGGACTCATCCTGTTCATGTCTGTCCTCTCAGGTGGACTCATCCTGTTCATGTCTGTCCTCTCAGGTGGACTCATCCCGTTCATGTCTGTCCCCTCAAGTGGACTCATCCTGTTCATGTCTGTCCTCTCAGGTGGACTCATCCTGTTCATGTCTGTCCTCTCAGGTGGACTCATCCCGTTCATGTCTGTCCCCTCAGGTGGACTCATCCTGTTCATGTCTGTCCTCTCAGGTGGACTCATCCTGTTCATGTCTGTCCCCTCAGGTGGACTCATCCCGTTCATGTCTGTCCTCTCAGGTGGACTCATCCTGTTCATGTCTGTCCCCTCAGGTGGACTCATCCTGTTCATGTCTGTCCTCTCAGGTGGACTCATCCCGTTCATGTCTGTCCTCTCAGGTGGACTCATCCCGTTCATGTCTGTCCTCTCAGGTGGACTCATCCCGTTCATGTCTGTCCTCTCAGGTGGACTCATCCCTTTCATGTCTGTCCTCTCAGGTGGACTCATCCCGTTCATGTCTGTCCCCTCAGGTGGACTCATCCTGTTCATGTCTGTCCCCTCAGGTGGACTCATCCTGTTCATGTCTGTCCCCTCAGGTGGACTCATCCCCGTTCATGTCTGTCCTCTCAGGTGGACTCATCCCGTTCATGTCTGTCCTCTCAGGTGGACTCATCCCTGTTCATGTCTGTCCTCTCAGGTGGACTCATCCCGTTCATGTCTGTCCCTGTAGATGGACTCATCCTGTTCATGTCTGTCCCTGTAGATGGACTCATCCTGTTTATGTCTGTCCCTGTAGATGGACTCATCCTGTTCATGTCTGTCCCTGTAGATGGACTCATCCCGTTCATGTCTGTCCTCTCAGGTGGACTCATCCCGTTCATGTCTGTCCCTGTAGATGGACTCATTCCCGTTCATGTCTGTCCTCTGTCAGGTGGACTCATCCCGTTCATGTCTGTCCTCTCAGGTGGACTCATCCTGTTCATGTCTGTCCTCTCAGGTGGACTCATCCTGTTCATGTCTGTCCTCTCAGGTGGACTCATCCTGTTCATGGCTGTCCTCTCAGGTGGACTCATCCTGTTCATGTCTGTCCTCTCAGGTGGACTCATCCTGTTCATGGCTGTCCTCTCAGGTGGACTCATCCTGTTCATGTCTGTCCTCTCAGGTGGACTCATCCTGTTCATGGCTGTCCTCTCAGGTGGACTCATCCTGTTCATGTCTGTCCTCAGGTGGACTCATCCTGTTCATGTCTGTCCCTGTAGATGGACTCATCCTGTGGACGGAGCCGGCCTCTTCTCCTTCATGACGTTTCATTGGCTCACTCCTCTGGCAGGACACGCCCACAGGAAAGGACAGCTCCTATTGGCCGACCTCTGGCCTGTGTCGGAGCGAGAGAGCTGCTGTGAAAACAGCCTCAGGTTTGTCCCGTCTCCTCAGCTCTGTTATGGACAGTGTAGTGCTCTTTGTATTTCTGCTGAGAGGTTAAGATGGGTCCTGTACACATATTCGTGACACGCTGTTGAAATCCATATTGTAAACAGAGACGCTTGATCCAGAATGCTTTACTGTGATTTATTTAATGAATACTGGTGTAAAGACAAACGTATGGATAAACTAATAACGAAAACCAAACCTCGCCTCAGGCCCAAAGCTGCTGGGATAGGCTCCAGTCACCCGCGACCCCTAACGGGACAAAGCGGTAGAAAATGAATGAATTAAGAACAAAATTTTCAGACAGGGAATGCATTGTGTGGGTATATGTACTATATAGTTCTTTGATTTAAAAAATCACTGTGTGTAAGAAATTTTCCAGTCTCTGTTTCCTGTCCGTCTCGTCTGAGCTCTCCAGAAATCACTGCTTCAGTCAGCCTTGGCTTTTATTTTGAAATTAACCACAGGATCTGTTTTATTTTCACATAAGTAACTCTCCAGTGTTAAATGTGTCAATACCCATAATCCCCCTGTGCTGCAGGCTGGGGGCGCTGTGGGAGCAGGAGCAGAGGTCAAAGGGCAGTGAGGCCTCACTGACCTCCACCATGTGGTGTTTCTGTCGACGGAGGCTCCTCCTCTCCATCCTCTGCCTCACTGTCACTCAACTGGCAGGCTTCACTGGACCGGTAAAGACCAGACCAGAACCAGACCAGACCAGACCAGACCCGACCAGGACCAGACCAGACCCGACTAGGACCAGACCCGACCAGGACCAGACCAGACCAGGACCAGGACCAAACCATGACCAGACCAGGACCAAACCATGACCAGACCAGACCCGACCAGGACCAGACCCGACCAGGACCAAACGAGACCAGGACCAGACCAGACCAGGACCAAACCAGGACCAGACCAGGACCATACCAGACCAAACCAGACCAGACCCGACCAGGACCAGACCAGGACCAGACCAGGACCAGACCAAACCAGACCAGACCCGACCAGGACCAGACAAGGACCAGACCAGGACCAGACCAGGACCAGACCAAACCAGACCCGACCAGGACCAGACCAGGACCAAACCAGGACCAGACCAGGACCAGACCAAAACAGACCTGACCAGGACCAGACCAGACCAGGACCACACCAGGACCAGACAAGACTAGGACCAGACCAGGACTAGGACCACACCAGGACCAGACCAGACCAGACCAGGACCAGGACCACACCAGGACCAGACCAGACCAAACCAGACCAGACCCGACCAGGACCAGACCAGACCAGGACCATACCCGACCAAACCAGACCCGACCAGGACCAGACCAGGACCAGACAAGACCAGGACCAGACCAGACCAGACCATGACCAGACCAGGACCAGACTAGACCAGGACCAGACCAGGACCAGCCAGGACTACACCCGCACCAGACCAGGACCAGCCAGGACTACACCCGTACCAGACCAGGACCAGACCAGGATCAGGACCAGGCCAGGACCAGACCTTCTAAAAATTACACTAGTACCAGGTCTGAACCACGACTAAGCTCGGTCTAACCCCAGTCTCCTTTGTCCCAGGCCTTCGTGGTGCGGCGACTGCTGGAGTACACAGAGCAGACAGATTCAGACCTGGTCTACGGTCTGCTGCTGGTCTTGGGTCTCCTGGGGACTGAGCTGGTCCGGTCCTGGTCTCTGGCTCTGACCTGGGCCCTGAATTATCGGACCGGGACCAGACTGAGGGGCGCAGTCTTGAGTCTGGCCTTCAGCAAGATCCTGAAGCTGCGCAGCATCAGGGACAAGTCCATGGGACAGGTGAGACCGGCTGATCCCGACTTACAGTCACCGTATTTGGAAAAGTCATGACCGTCTTTTGGAAAAGTCATGAACGTATTTGGAAAAGTCATGACCGTATTTGGAAAAGTCATGACCTTGTTTGGAAAAGTCATGACGGTATTTGGAAAAGTCATGACGGTGTTTGGAAAAGTCATGACGGTATTTGGAAAAGTCATGACGGTGTTTGGAAAAGTCATGACGTTATTTGGAAAAGTCATGACAGTGTTTGGAAAAGTCATGACCGTGTTTGGAAAAGTCATGACCGTGTTTGGAAAAGTCATGACCGTATTTGGAAAAGTCATGACCTTGTTTGGAAAAGTCATGACGGTATTTAGAAAAGTCATGACGGTGTTTGGAAAAGTCATGACGGTGTTTGGAAAAGTCATGACGGTGTTTGAACTCCTCCTTGAACCGCCACCTTATCGTGGTGGAGGTTTGAGTGCCCGGATGATCCTAGGAGCTATGTTGTCGGGGCTTTATGCCCTGGTAGGGTCTCCCAAGGCAAACAGTTCCTAGGTGACGGGCCAGACCAAGAGCGGTTCAAAACCCTTTATGGACGTTTTAAAAACAAGGACCGTTACGTCGCCCGGTATGGCGCAACCGGGCCCCACCCTGGAGCCAGGCCCGGGTTGGGGCTCAAATGCGGCGCCTGGTGGCCGGGTCTTCCCACGGGCCCGGCCGGCTCAGCCCGAAAGAGCGACGTGGGACCGACCTCCCGTGGGCCCACCACCTGCAGGAGGAACCGTAAGGGCCGGTGCAATGTGGATTGGGTGGCAGTCGGCGGGAGCCTCGGCGACCCAATCCCGGACACAGAATCTAGCTCTAGGGACATGGAATGTCACCTCGCTGGCGGGTAAGGAGCCTGAGGTTGTGCGGGAGGTTGAGAGATACCGACTAGAGATAGTCGGGCTCACCTCCACGCACAGCTTGGGCTCTGGAACCCAAATCCTCGAGAGAGGCTGGATTCTCCACTATTCTGGAGTTGCCTGCGGTGAGAGCGGCGGGCCGGTGTGGGTTTGCTCATTGCCCCCGGCTCAGCCGCCATGTGTTGGAGTTCACCCGGTGAACGAGGGTCGCTTCCTGCGCCTTCGGGTCGGGGATAGGTCTCTCACTGTTGTTTGTGCTACGGGCCAAATGGTAGTGTAGAGTACCCGGCCTTCTTGGAGTCTCTGGGAGGGTGCTGGAAAGTGCTCCAACCGGGGACTCCATCGCTCTGGGGACTTCAATGCTCACGTGGGTAGCGACAGTGACACCTGGAGGGGCGTGATTGGGAGGAATGGCCCCTGATCTGAACCGAGTGGTGTTCTGTTATTGGACTTCTGTGCTAGCAACAGTTTGTCCATGAACACCATGTTCAAGCAAAGGGTGTCCACCAGTGCGTGGCACCAGGACACCTAGGCGGAGGTCGATGATCGACTTTGTAGTTGTTTCATCTGACCTCCGACCGTATGTCTTGGACACTCGGGTGAAGAGAGGGGCGGAGCTGTCAACTGATCACCACCTGGTGGTGAGCTGGATCCGATGGCGGTGGAGAAGGCGGGACAGACTTGGCAGACCCAAACGCGTACTGTGAGGGTCTGTTGGGAACGCTTGGCCGAGTCCTGTCAGAGAGATCTTCAACTCCCACCTCCGACAGAGCCGACCAGATCCCGAGGAGACTGGAGACATTGAGTCCGAGTGGACCATGTTCTCCACCTCCATTGTCGACGCAGCCACCGAAGCTGTGGCCGCAAAGTCTCCGGTGCCTGTCGTGGCGGCAATCCCGAACCCGGTGGTGGACACCGGAAGTAAGGAGGCCGTCAAGCTGAAGAAGGAGACCTATCGAGCCTGGTTGGCTTGTGGGACTCCTGAGGCAGCTGATAGGTACCGGCAGGCGCGGGCTGCAGCACGGGTGGTTGTGGAGGCAAAACTCGGGTCTGGGAGGAGTTCGTGAGGCCATGGAAAAGACTATCGGTCGGCCTCAAGAAATTCTGGCAAACCGTCCGCGCCTCAGGAGGGGAAGCAGTGCCCTGCCAACACTGTTTACAGTGGAGGTGGAAATCTGCTGACCTCAACTGGGGATATTTTGGAAGGAATACTGAGGATCTCCTCAACCCCACCGACACGCCTTCCAATGAGGAAGCAGAGGCCGAGGGCTCAGAGGTGGACTCCATCACTCAGGCTGAAGTCACTGAGGTAGTTGGGAAGCTCCTCGGTGGCAAGGCACCGGGTGGATGAGATACGCCTGAGTACCTCAAGTCTCTGGATGTTGTAGGGCTGTCTTGGTTGACACGCCTCTGCAACATCGCGTGCGGTTGGGGACAGTACCTCTGGACTGGCAGACCGGGTAGTGGTCCCTCTTTTTAAGAAGGGGGACCGGAGGGTGTGTTCCAACTACAGAGGGATCACACTCCTCAGCCTCCCGGGAAAGTCTATGCCAGGGTACTGGAGAGGAGAATGCGGCCGATAGTCGAACCTCAGATCCAGGAGGAACAATGCGGTTTTCGTCCCCGGTCGTGGAACACTGGACCAGCTCTATACCCTCTCCAGGGTGCTGGAGGGTTTATGGGAGTTTGCCCAACCAGTCCACATGTGCTTTGTGGATCTGGAGAAGGCATTCGACTGTGTCCCCGTGGTGCCCTGTGGGGTGCTCTGGGAGTATGGGGTCCGGGGCCCTTTGCTTAAGGGGCTATCCGGTCCCTGTACGACCGAGCAGGAGCTTGGTTCATTGCCGGCAGTAAGTCAGACCTGTTCCCGGTGAATGTTGGACTCCGGCAGGGCTGCCCTTTGTCACCGGTCCTGTTCATTATCTTTATGGACAGGATTTCTAGGCGCAGCCAGGGGCCGGAGGAGTCTGGTTTGGGGACCACAGGATTTCATCTCTGCTTTTTGCAGATGATGTTGTCCTGTTGGCTCCATCAAGCCGGACCTTCAATGTTCACTGGGGCGGTTTGCAGCCGAGTGTGAAGCGGCTGGGATGAGGATCAGCACCTCAAGTCTGAGACCATGGTTCTCAGTCGGAAAAGGGTGGCTTGCCCCATCCAGGTTGGTGGAGAGCTCCTGCCTCAAGTGGAGGAGTTTAAGTATCTCGGGGTCTTGTTCACGAGTGAGGGAAGGAAGGAGCGTGAGATCGACAGACGGATCGGTGCAGCTTCTGCAGTGATGCGGTCGATGTACCGGTCTGTCGTGGTGAAGAAGGAGCTGAGCTGTAAGGCAAAGCTCGATTTACCAGTCGATCTACGTTCCTACTCTCACCTATGGTCATGAGCTTTGGGTCATGACCAAAAGAACAAGATCCCGGATACAGGCGGCCGAAATGAGCTTTCTCCGCAGAGTGGCGGGGCGCTCCCTTAGAGATAGGGTGAGGAGCTCCGTCACTCGGGAGGAGCTCAAAGTAGAGCCGCTGCTCCTTCACATCGAGGAGCCAGCTGAGGTGGCTCGGCATCTGTTTCGATGCCTCCCGGACGCCTCCTAGGGAGGTGTTCCGGCATGTCCCACCGGGAGGAGACCTCGGGGAAGACCTAGGACACGCTGGAGGGACTATGTCTCTCGGCTGACCTGGGAACGCCTCGGTATCCCCCCGGAAGAGCTGGAGGAAGTGTCTGGGGAGAGGGAAGTCTGGGCTTCTCTGCTTAGACTGCTGCCCCCGCGACCCGGCCCCGGATAGCGGTAGAAGATGGATGGATGGATGACGGTGTTTGGAAAAGTCATGACGGTGTTTGGAAATGTCATGACCGTGTTTGGAAAAGTCATGACCGTGTTTGGAAAAGTCATGACCTTGTTTGGAAAAGTCATGACGGTATTTGGAAAAGTCATGACGGTGTTTGGAAAAGTTATGACCGTGTTTGGAAAAGTCATGACCGTGTTTGGAAAAGTCATGACAGTATTTGGAAAAGTCATGACCTTGTTTGGAAAAGTCATGACGGTATTTGGAAAAGTCATGACGGTGTTTGGAAAAGTCATGACGGTATTTGGAAAAGTCATGACGGTGTTTGGCAATGTCATGACCGTGTTTGGAAAAGTCATGAACGTATTTGGAAAAGTCATGACGGTGTTTGGAAAAGTTATGACCGTATTTGGAAAAGTCATGACGGTGTTTGGCAAAGTTATGACCGTGTTTGGAAAAGTCATGATCGTATTTGGAAAATATGAGCTTTCTCCGCAGAGTGGCGGGGCGCTCCCTTAGAGATAGGGTGAGGAGCTCCGTCACTCGGGAGGAGCTCAAAGTAGAGCCGCTGCTCCTTCACATCGAGAGGAGCCAGCTGAGGTGGCTCGGGCATCTGTTTCGGATGCCTCCCGGACGCCTCCCTAGGGAGGTGTTCGGGCATGTCCCACCGGGAGGAGACCTCGGGAAGACCTAGGACACGCTGGAGGGACTATGTCTCTCGGCTGACCTGGGAACGCCTCGGTATCCCCCCGGAAGAGCTGGAGGAAGTGTCTGGGGAGAGGGAAGTCTGGGCTTCTCTGCTTAGACTGCTGCCCCCGCGACCCGGCCCCGGATAGCGGTAGAAGATGGATGGATGGATGACGGTGTTTGGAAAAGTCATGACGGTGTTTGGAAATGTCATGACCGTGTTTGGAAAAGTCATGACCGTGTTTGGAAAAGTCATGAACGTGTTTGGAAAAGTCATGACCGTATTTGGAAAAGTCATGACCTTGTTTGGAAAAGTCATGACGGTATTTGGAAAAGTCATGACGGTGTTTGGAAAAGTTATGACCGTGTTTGGAAAAGTCATGACCGTGTTTGGAAAAGTCATGACAGTATTTGGAAAAGTCATGACCTTGTTTGGAAAAGTCATGACGGTATTTGGAAAAGTCATGACGGTGTTTGGAAAAGTCATGACGGTATTTGGAAAAGTCATGACGGTGTTTGGCAATGTCATGACCGTGTTTGGAAAAGTCATGACCGTGTTTGGAAAAGTCATGAACGATTTGGAAAAGTCATGACGGTGTTTGGAAAAGTTATGACCGTATTTGGAAAAGTCATGACGGTGTTTGGCAAAGTTATGACCGTGTTTGGAAAAGTCATGATCGTATTTGGAAAAGTCATGACGTTGTTTGGAAAAGTCATGACGGTGTTTGGAAAAGTCATGACGGTGTTTGGAAAAGTCATGACCGTATTTGGAAAAGTCATGACGGTGTTTGGAAAGGTTATGACCGTATTTGGAAAAGTCATGACCGTATTTGGAAAAGTCATGACCGTGTTTGAAAAAGTCATGACAGTGTTTGGAAAAGTCATGAAGGTGTTTGGAAAAGTCATGACCGTTTGGAAAAGTCATGACCGTGTTTGAAAAAGTCATGACCGTGTTTGGAAAAGTCATGACCGTGTTTGGAAAAGTCATGACCGTGTTTGGAAAAGTCATGTCCGTGTTTGGAAAAGTCATGATGGTGTTTGGCAATGTCATGACCGTATTTTAAAAAGTCATGACCGTATATATTGAAAAGTCATGACGGTATTTGGAAAAGTCATGACGGTGCTTGGAAAAGTCATGACGGTGTTTGGAAAAGTCATGACGGTATTTGGAAAAGTCATGACCGTATTTGGAAAAGTCATGACCGTGTTTGGAAAAGTCATGACCGTATTTTGAAAAGTCATGACCATATTTTGAAAAGTCATGACCGTATTTGGAAAATTCATGACGGTATTTGGAAAAGTCATGACGATGTTTTGAAAAGTCATGACGGTATTTGGAAAAGTCATGACGGTGTTTGGAAAAGTCATGACGACGATGTTTTGAAAAGTCATGACCGTATTTGGAAAAGTCATGACGGTGGAAAAGTCATGACAGTGTTTGGAAAAGTCATGACCGTATTTGGAAAAGTCATGACGGTATTTGGAAAAGTCATGACCGTGTTTGGAAAAGTCATGACGGTATTTGGAAAAGTCATGACGGTGTTTGGAAAAGTCATGACGGTATTTGGAAAAGTCATGACCATATTTGGAAAAGTCAGGTTGTACAATGTTTGTATTAATGGTAAATGGTGTACAGTTAAACAGCTCTTTTTGTACCTGCTTTACATTGTGCTTTTATTCACACACGTTCACATCTTCGGACGGACAGGGGCTTCTATTAAAGGCAGTATGAACTGGGAGAGCGGCAATCAAACCGCCAGCCTTCCGTTTATAGGGCGATTGCTCTACCACCTGAGCCACTGCACTGCTTAATGAGACAATAGATTAATTTAAATTATCCGCAGATCATTTGGATGAGTGTAAAGGTGCTTAATGTTGAAGACTCGATTACTGTGAACAGCAGTTTCCTCACAGACACCTGCAGCTGTAGCAGGTAAAAGTTGAGGCTGATGTTTAATCCTTCAGCATCTCTCCTGTTTGTCTCTATTGCTCGATGTTCAGCAGCTTCAGAGAAACTAAAGATGAGACAGAGCGGGTTTTCTGGAGCGTTAACGCATTTCATACAAGTTCAGCACAAACCTATTCCACCTTCCTCTAAAGTTTCACTCAAGTACGGTGGCCCAGTAGTGCACAACAACATTAATAAAGGAAACCTAAGCTCACAACATGACAAAAATACTCCAGACCACTAGGGGCAGTGTTGATGTGATATAAAATTATGTGATTTGATCTGAATATATGTAATTTATTTTGAATGCCCACTGATTGCTGGAATGTTATCATTTCGATCATTGTCTTAGGCTGGCGTGTATTATCCACCAACCCTCTGCAGCAGACCAACTGCCCCCTGGTGGTCTGGAGTTTTTCTGTTGTGTTGTGCACTACTGGGCCATCGTACTCAAGCCCCTTTCACACATGCACAGAGACACACGGGCGGAATAACCACAATTCTTTTTGGGGAGCTTGTTGTGAAAAGGGCTTGGGTTTTGGCAGATGAAAACTCTATCCTCTTAAACTCGTAACCTTGTTGCAGCAGCTGCTACAGAGTCTGCCCTGAGCTCTTCTCACTCATGTAAAGAAAACAGGTATATGCAGCAGACTCTAAAATATGATCAGAATTTACATCACGACATTCGATGTTTCAACCCTTTCTGGTGGATTTTGAGACGTAGGCTCTCGGTTTGTGGGAGACGCTGCCTCATACTTTGTTCATGGTCTCTCTCTGTGCAGTTGTTAAACATGTGCTCCAGTGACGGTCAGCGGCTCTTCGAGGCAGCAGCTGTGGGCAGTTTATTGGCAGGAGGCCCCTTAGTGGCCGTTCTGGGAGTGGCTTACAACCTGTTTGTCCTAGGACCCACCTCTCTCCTGGGCTCAGCTGTCTTCATCCTCTTCTACCCCATCATGGTACAAACATCTACTTAAATCCAGCTGAAACTTGTTTAAAACCAACAAAAATTCTTTCAAATCCACCTTTCTTTGTTTTAACTAAAATCTGAGCTGTTTTGTTCAGTGCTGAGTGTGTTCTTGTGTTTGCAGATGATCAGCTCCAGACTCACTGCGTATTTCCGGAGAAAAGGAGTCGCCGTCACTGATCGTCGAGTCCAGAAAATGAATGAGATCCTCCCCAACATTAAGTTCATCAAGATGTACGCCTGGCTCAAAGCCTTCTCCCAAGACGTCCGCCGTACGTAGGCAACACACGCTCGATGTCTGCCGTTGACAGAAGTACACAGGTCATAGGTGACTCGTAATAGCCTTCTGTAATCACAGTGGGACAGGCTTTCAGGGCTGTCTCTGTGGTTCCTGTTAGCGGTTTAGTCCGGCTTTATCTCTGATTTTGACTGGGCCTGCCTGAGTCTGGCCATCTTGAAAGTACATTGAAAACTAAATATGAGATGGTTTTCATCCATAAAAAGGGAAAGACATTCTGCTGGTTGTTTACCTGATTTTAAGCCTGGGTGTTGGGGCAGGGATCCGTGAGGAGGAGCGGCGGATCCTGGAGCTGACCGGTTACTTCCAGAGCATCACTGTGGGGATGGCTCCTGTCGCCGTGGTCATCGCCAGCGTGGCCACCTTCTCCACTCACATTCTACTGGGCTACGAGCTCACCGCCGCGCAGGTACCAGGGGTCAGAGGTCAGCGGTCATGGGTCAGGGGAACAAAGCAGTGAGAGGATCATCTGTCACTGAGTCTTATTCCTGTCCTGTTCTGTTCAGGCGTTCACTGTGGTCACAGTCTTCAACGCCATGGCCTTTGCTCTGAAGGTCACTCCTTTTTCAGTCAAGTCTCTGTCGGAGGCTGCAGTCGCCATCGAGAGGTTCAAGGTGAGACCATTGTGACTTTAGCTCAGGTACAGGGGGGGGAGCAGGCCCAGAAACACTAAAGTACTGTAGACTCTGGTCTAGTTCTGGACCAGAGTTTTCGGTCTAGTGTCTTGTGAAGCTAAAAGCACGTACCTTTGGATCCATGTAAGGTCTGAATGTCACACCACAGTTTTTGGGCAAAGGATTAAGTTGTTGTTTTTAACTTTAGCAGAAAACATCCAACTCATCCATTTGTTTTCCCAGTGTCCTACAGCGTAAGTCCTCTTGATATCTTCACTGCTCTAAAGCGAATGCGTTACATTACTGCGTATGTTGGAGTACTCGTGTTACTAAAATCTCTTTGTGTGTTTATTGCAGATATTGCTGTTTTGACAGTCTTCCGTTTCCTGAACTCTCTAGACTGCAGCTGATAATGACAGAGCTTTATTCATTTATACATTCAGTTTTATGCAGGTTTAATGGAATAGGAGTTAAACACGTTGCCTAAACATGTTGCATGCTTTCTGAGGTTAAACAACAATGAAGCTGAGACAGACTCCAGTCAGCTGCTTGGGTCAGAGGCAACACAGCCATAACCTCATGAGTGTTGAGTTTTAGCTGCATCAGTGCACATTGGTTTGTTAGAACATGAACACTCATAAACGGGACAAAGAGCCTGTAGACTAACATGGTTCAGGAAAATGACTGTTTGGGCCAAACACGTCTCCAGACCAGATTTTAGTCGCTGTTTGAGCACTTTCATTGTGGCGTATGAGCAAAGGTTGATTGTCACAAAAATGTTGTTTGTCCAAAAACAGTAGCTCATTTTAATTCTCGAGAAAGCATTTTTACAGACTAAAGTTCCCTTAGAGTTTGTGAAGTTATAATTTAACACTAACATAAAGAGAAAAATAAAACAAATAATCTGTCACAGGAAGACGTCATTTCTCTAGATCATCTACAAGATTCTGAGGCAAATTCTTACTTCAACAAATGAACTTAAACTTAAATTTTGCTGTACCTGACTCTTGTGTGTCCAGAGTCTGCTGCTGCTCCCAGAGATCGACCCTGTCAGACCTCTGCCCTCTGACCCTGTTGCTGCTGTGGAGATGAGCGGCGCCAGTTTGGCCTGGGACGGAGCTTTACAGAGCGCTCAGCCCAGTCCCAGCCTCCAGCCGACCAAAAGACACCCACACAAAGAGAAGTACGGGGTTAAAACAGGTCATACATGTAGTTATCATAAATATAAGACATTAAATATTAAGTTATTTAAGATATTTAAGATGTCCTGGATGACTGAGAACCTTCACAGGTATGTTCACTGTTAATAAAAAAGTTGGTTTTATTCTGGTTTGTGCCAGACTTTAGGCTACAGTAGTTCATGACTCCATCTGCTGGTGCTCAGTGGTATAACAGTCCACTCTTTAATTTATATCTTCACAGTTGTTATTTATGAACATTTCAATAATATTTTATCTAAAAATTTATGGAAAAGTGGTTAATAGTGCTTGTCTTTAAGGAGCAGAGACATACGTGTGCTCAAAGACCAAGAGGAAGAGGAGGAGGAGGAAGAAGAGGAGGAAGTGACTGGTTCTCTGCTGAAGAAACCTGGAAACATGAGACTCCAGAGCACACTGCACTGCCTCAACCTCACCATACATCAGGTACGGACCGTAAACAGGTACAGACCGTAAACAGGTACGGACCGTAAACAGGTACAGACCATAAACAGGTAATGCGGACCGTAAACAGGTACAGACCATAAACAGGTACGGACTGTAAACAGGTACAGACCATAAACAGGTACGGACCGTAAACAGGTACAGACCATAAACAGGTGCGGACCGTAAACATGTACAGACCGTAGAACAGGTACGGTCCGTAAACATGTACAGACCGTAAACAGGTACGGACCGTAAACAGGTACAGACCATAAACAGGTACGGACCGTAAACATGTACAGACCGTAAACAGGTACAGACCGTAAACAGGTACGGTCCGTAAACAGGTACAGACCATAAACAGGTACGCGGTCCGTAAACATGTACAGACCGTAAACAGGTACGGACCGTGAACAGGTACAGACCGTAAACAGGTACGGACCGTAAACAGGTACAGACCGTGAACAGGTACGGACCGTAAACATGTACAGACCGTAAACAGGTACAGACCGTAAACAGGTGCGGATGTAAACAGGTACGGTCCGTAGAACATGTACAGACCGTAAACAGGTACAGACCATAAACAGGTACAGACCCTAAACGGAGTGCGGACCGTGAACAGGTACAGACCGTAAACAGGTACGGACCATAAACAGGTACAGACCGTGAACGGGTACTGACCGTGAACGGGTGCGGACCGTGAACGGTGCGGACCGTGAACAGGTACGGACCGTAAACAGGTACGGACCGTGAACAGGTAAAGACCATAAACAGTTACAGACCTTAAATGTGTGCGGACAGTCAACGCGTGCGGCCGTAAACGCGCGGCGGTAAACGGAGTGCGGACTGTAACGCGTGCGGACCGTGGAACGGGTACGGACCGTGAACGGGTGCGGACTGCGTGAACAGGTGCGGACCGTAAACAGGTACAGACCGTAAACAGGTAAAGACCATAAACAGTTACAGACCTTAAATGTGTGCGGACAGTCAACGCGTGCGGCGTAAACGCAGCGGCGGTAAACGGGTGCGGACTGTAACGCGTGCGGACCGTGAACGGGTACGGACCGTGAACGGGTACGGACCGTGAACAGGTGCGGACCGTAAACAGGTACAGACCGTAAACAGGTAAAGACCATAAACAGTTACAGACCTTAAATGTGTGCGTACAGTCAGCGGCGTGCGGACGTGCAACGCCGCGGACCGTTAACGCGCGGCGAGCGCGGCGGTAGCAGCGCGGCGGCGTAAGCGCGTGCGGACCGTGGCGTGCGGACCGTGAGTACGCGGACCGTGCGGTTACGGACTTTTAAAAAGCAACATGGCGCCGAGGCATGGCGCCGTAGCAAGAGCTCTTTTGTGTGTTGTCTGTTTATTTGTTTTTGTCATCAACGCATTTGCCACCTTAAGCTATGACCGCGAGACACTGCTGAAGATTCGTGAGGAAGTTTGTGGATCGTCATTTGTCAGTATTGGTCTGAGGTGTGCTGATTTCAATGTGTGTCCCACTCGAGGCAAGCGAGGCCAGGATTCAAGCCGGAGGTCGGGAGCAGAGAGAAAGGACGTGGCGGAGGTATCGCTACACACGCCCGTACATTTGAACCCCTGAGCGGGACACTACAGGCTACCAGCGGCGGAAGCGCAGACACCGAGGTAAGCGAGGGGTTGCTTGTAAAACCGCAGCCGCCAGTCGAGGATCCCGCTGCCGTCCATCTACCTGGCGAATGTTCAGTCATTGCCAAATAAAACAGACGACCTGCTGAGTCGTATTAAGGCCCAGCGCGAGGCCCGGGACTGCTCCGTGTTTTGCCTTACAGAGACGTGGTTACACAGCGGCGTGCGGATTCTTCTTTCCTGCCACCGGGCTTCTCTGTCCACCGCTCGGACAGGGTGAAGGAGAGCACCGGGAAATCGAAGGGTGGAGGTGTGTGCTTTTAATTAACGAACTTTGGTGCACGGATTGTGTCATTGTGAACAAAACTTGCAACGTTAACTTGGAATGTCTTATTTTGAAATGCCGCCTTTTTATCTCCCACGGAGTTTTCGGTAATGTTCCTGTGTGGAGTTTATATACATCCGCGGCGGACACTTCTGTTGCCTTGAGTGAATTAAGTGACATTGTACACAAATTTGAGAACTCCCATGTTAATGCCGTGGCTATAGTAGCTGGTGATTTTAATAAGAGTAATTTTAAAACTGTCTTTCCCAACTACTATCAGCATGTTAAACATCCAACTAGGGGAGCACATATCCTGGACCACTGTTACAGTAACGTAAAATCTGCTTATCAATCTAGTCTTAGACCAGCTTTTGGAAAATCAGATCACTCTTCTGTGTTACTCCTTCCTACATACATACAGAGGAGTAAACAATCAAAACCTTCATGTATTGTTCAGTGCTGGATGAAGGAGAGTGAAATGAAACTACAGGGATGCTTTGATGCTACTGATTGGTCTGTGTTCCATTCAGAAAATTTGGATGAGTTTTGTGATGCAGTGACTGGGTATATTGACTTCTGCATTGATTGTTGTGTTCCCAAAAGGAAATAAAGCGGCATGCTTGTCAGAACCCGTGGTTTAATGCCGATGTAAATAGGAAAATACAACAGCGGACCGTGGCTTTTAAATCTGGTGATGCTGTTGCTTATAAGTTGTCCAGATACTCTTTGGAGCGGTCTATTAAAGCTGCTAAACGAGTCTATGGAACTAAGATAGAGGACATTTTACGGAGGCGGACCCTCGACGGATGTGGCAAGGGTTAAATTCTATCATCGCTTGGAAACCTAAAGGAGGATCTACCATTAATGTTGACTCATCCTTGCCAAATGACCTAAATGAGTTTTATTGTCGTTTGAAACTGAATATGTTGAACCTGTTGTATTTCCGGCTTGTAATGAGCAGAGTTTTACCGTCATTCAGGAGGATGTCCAGAGGATCTTCAGGACGAAGGTTAGGAAGGAACCTGGTCCGGATTCCTCCTCGTGTCCTTAAACTGTGCTCCGAGCAGCTTGCTCCTGTTCTGACTGATCTCTTTAACATGTCACTTAGGAAGTGCACTGTTCCAGTTAGTTTTAAAAGATCAATCATAATTCCAGTGCCCAAGAAGACACCTGTGACGTGTTTGAATGACTATCGGCCAGTGGCCCTCACATCTGTCTTGATGAAAACCTTTGAGCGGCTGGTATTGGACTTTGTTAGAGATCAAATCCCTATGTCTGTGGACCCACTACAGTTTGCATACAGGAAAAACAGAAGTGTTGAGGATGCCATTTCCTTTGCTTTGAACTCTGTCTATAAGCATCTTGATGCACATAAATCATATGCTAGAATGCTATTTATAGACTATAGTTCAGCTTTTAACTCAATGATCCCAACAAAGCTGATTCACAAACTGAAATGTCTTGGACTCGATGATGCCATTTTTAAATGGATTTTAAATTTCCTCACTTGTCGACCACAAAGGGTCAAAATTAATGACTGTATTTCAGAGGAGCTGTATGTTAGCACTGGTTCACCACAGGGGTGTATCTTGAGCCCCCTATTGTTCACACTGTATACTCATGATCTTGTAGCATCCTATGATAACAATATGATAATCAAATATGCTGATGATACAACTATCATTGGGCTGATCAGTTCAAACGATGAATCTCAGTATCGTAAAGAAGTGGAGAATGTTGTTCAATGGAGTAAAAAAACAACTTGCTTTTGAACACTTCAAAAACATGTGAACTTGTTATCGATTTTTGTCATAATAGGAATCAGTTGCCTATTACCATCGATGATTCTGATGTGCAGATTATTGAGAAATGTAAATTTTTGGGTGTGACTCTTTCTCTTGACTTGAAATGGAGCTCAAATACGACTAGCATTGCTAAGAAAGCGAGACAGCGCCTCTTCTTTTACGTAGGCTTAGAGTTTACTCAAAATACTAAGATCCTTTTAAATTTTTACTATTGCGTAATTGAGAGTGTTTTAACTATTTGTATTACTTTGTGGTTTGGTAATCTCACCTTGAAAGAAAAGAAGTCTCTGAACAAAGTGGTTCGCTCAGCCAGCGGGATCATTGGCTGCACTTTGCCACTCCTGGAGGCTACATATAAAGCTAGACTCTTGAATCGTGCTTTAAAACTTGCTAACGATGCCTCAGGCCATCCTGCAAGGACTTTTTAAGATGCTTCCCTCAGGGAGAAGGTATCGATCGATCAAATGTACTACTGATCGCCATTTAAACAGTTTCTTTCCCCAAGCTGTAATCACTTTAAACAAAGCACTTTAAACTAGGCACTTTATATTTATGTCTGATTTTTAATACAGAATTTTACTTTTGAGCTTTTATGTGGCACTTGCTTGTCTGTTTTATGTTATGTCTTTTATATGTCTGACTTTGTACTTTGCACTTTGAGCTTCTGGCACATTTTCTTCCAATGTGGTTTTATACTGCAAATGGCAAATAAAGTGAATTGAATTGAATTGAATTGTGAACGGGTACGGACCGTGAACGGGTACGGACCGTGAACGGGTACGGACCGTGAACGGGTACGGACCGTGAACGGGTACGACCGTGAACGGGTACGACTGCGGAACAGGTACGGACCGTAAACAGGTACAGACCGTAAACAGGTAAAGACCATAAACAGTTACAGACCTTAAATGTGTGCGGACTGCGGACCGTCAGCGTGCGGACCGTAACGCAGCGTGCGGACCGTGCGCGTGCGCGAACGGTAAGCGTGTGCGGACCGTAAGCGTGTGCGAGCGGTAAATGTGTGGACCGTAACGCGTGCGGCGGTAAATGTGCGGACCGTGAACGTGTGCGAGCGTAAACGCGCGTGCGGACCGTGAACGTGCGAACGTAAGCGTGTCGCGGCGTGCGGCGTGCGGACCGTAGCGTGTCGCGAGCGGTAAATGTGTGCGGACCGTGAACGTGTGCGAGCGGTAAATGTGTGCGGACCGTGAACGCGTGTGCGGCGTAAACGCGCGGCGGACCGTGGCGTGTGCGAGCGGTAAATGTGTGCGGACCGTGGCGTGTGCGGCGGTAAGTATGTGCGGACCGTGCGCGTGCGGCGGTAAATGTGCGGACCGTAACGCGTGCGAGCGGTAAGCGCGTGCGGACCGTAACGTGTCGCGGCGGTAAATGTGTGCGGACCGTAAACGTGTGCGAGCGGTAAATGTGTGCGGACCGTGGCGTGTGCGCGAGCGGTAAACGCGTGCGGACCGTAAACGTGTGCGAGCGGTAAATGTGTGCGGACCGTAAACGTGTGCGAGCGGTAAATGTGTGCGGACCGTAAACGTGTGCGAGCGGTAAATGTGTGCGGACCGTAAACGCGTGCGAGCGGTAAATGTGTGCGGACCGTAAACGTGTGCGAGCGGTAAACGCGTGCGGACCGTGCGTGTCGCGGCGGTAAATGTGTGCGGACGTGGCGTGTGCGAGCGGTAAATGTGTGCGGACCGTAAACGTGTGCGAGCGGTAAATGTGTGCGGACCGTAAACGTGTGCGAGCGGTAAACGCGTGCGGACCGTAAACGTGTGCGAGCGGTAAATGTGTGCGGACCGTAAACGTGTGCGAGCGGTAAACGTGTGCGGACCGTAAACGCGTGCGGATGGTAAACCTGTATTTGAAAAACAGAAGGTAAGCAGCAAAAAGGTAGATTACCTTTTTATAAAATGTTTTTACATTTATGAAAATATTTTCTTAAAATACAGTTACAATTCTATTCTATTTTTTTTCTGTGGTTATAGTTCCAAGTTTAGGTTTACATTTGTTTTTGTCGTTTATTTTCAAGCTGACCCTAGATTGAGGCCATAGGGGCACAAAGGGATTATTGATGTAAACCCACTCTGAACCTTTGGTCTGTTTCAGGGACAGCTGGTGGGAGTCTGTGGAAGTGTGGGAAGTGGAAAATCCTCCTTGATCTCTGCCATTTTGGGTCAGGTCAGTGGTTTTAGTCGGGCTGAATAAAGACAAATTCACAGCAGGTGTGAGTAATACACAGCGCAGCATTTATGAACATTCTGGGAAATACATTTTGAGTAATCACACAGTATGATAGAAGTAGTTATTGCAGTGCCTTAATGCTGATGCTTATAAATTAATCTTAATAATTTATGTATATACTTTACAACAAACAGAGCTGATCTAAGTTCTTTACAATATTAATGAGTTATAGTTATTTACATGGAACAACCCTTACCTGACCTGTAACTGCTCTGTTCCTGCTTTCGGATTGGCTGCTCTTTGATTGGCTGCTCTGTGATTGGCTGCTCTGTGATTGGCTGCTGCTCTGTGATTGGCTGCTGCTCTGTGATTGGCTGCTACTCTGTGATTGGCTGCTGCGTGTTTGGCTGCTCTGTGATTGGCTGCTGCGTGTTTGGCTGCTCTGTGATTGGCTGCTCTGTGATTGGCTGCTCTGTGATTGGCTGCTCTTGATTGGCTGCTCTTTGATTGGCTGCTCTGTGATTGGCTGCTGCTCTGTGATTGGCTGCTCAGATGGCACTGCTGCAGGGCCGGGTCTCTCCGGGACGGTGGCCTCACGTGGCTCAACAGGCCTGGATCCTGAATGCATCGCTCAGAGACAACATCGTGTTCGGGAGGACTACAGCGAGGACAGGTCTGTCTCTGGGCTTCATTAGGATTCATATTTATCTTTAATGAATATATGAATGAACTGGTGGTGCTTCTGCTGCAGATACCAGTCGGTCTTGAGCTCCTGCTGCCTCAGACCAGACCTGACTCTGCTGCCTCAGGGAGACCTCACTCAGGTAAACTCACCTGTTTCTGTTTCAGTAGCTCCCATTAAAGCGATGGAGACAGCGTACAATTGAGAAGTTCAGGTTTTAAGCAGATCACACACATGTAACAGTGGAACAGGCGATTTCCTAACAAAGGTAAACAGTACATTTATATCATCCTGTACATACAGTGGTTTTGTCGAACATTTAATAAACACACTTTTTGACAAAGGTGACAAACTGGCATAATTCTTTGCTTTGTTTTTACTATTTCATTCATTTCTGTTTTCTTTGTCTGTTATGTGTTCAAGTGTTTTCTGGATCTCATCAGAAACGTCTAAATAAATCTGCTGACTGATTTTTATATATAATACTAAAATTAAAACTCAACACAGTGGAGCATTGAATAACCAGTCTGCCATGCTTCTGGAAATGTACATCTTATGTAGCTACGGCGTCATTAGATGATGTTTTGCACTTGTTTGTGCTAAATGGGGACAGAGCTACCGAGATATAGATACACACATGTAACAGTGGAACAGCTCTAGAACAGTACTTTTTCCTTCAGATCAGAGAACATATAGCCGACTGTTGTCCTGTTCCTTTAGATCGGAGAACGAGAGCCGACTGTTGTCCTGTTCCTTTAGATCGAGAACGAGCCGACTGTTGTCCTGTTCCTTTAGATCGGAGAACGAGAGCCGACTGTTGTCCTGTTCCTTTAGATCGGAGAACGAGCTGACTGTTGTCCTGTTCCTTTAGATCAGAGAACGAGCTGACTGTTGTCCTGTTCCTTCAGATCGGAGAACGTGGAGGTGACTGTTGTCCTGTTCCTTTAGATCAGAGAACGAGAGCCGACTGTTGTCCTGTTCCTTTAGATCGGAGAACGAGCCGACTGTTGTCCTGTTCCTTTAGATCGAGAACGAGAGCCGACTGTTGTCCTGTTCCTTTAGATCAGAGAACGAGCTGACTGTTGTCCTGTTCCTTCAGATCGGAGAACAGTGGAGGTGACTGTTGTCCTGTTCCTTTAGATCGGAGAACGAGCTGACTGTTGTCCTGTTCCTTTAGATCGGAGAACGAGAGCTGACTGTTGTCCTGTTCCTTTAGATCGGAGAACGAGAGCTGACTGTTGTCCTGTTCCTTTAGATGAGAACGAGCTGACTGTTGTCCTGTTCCTTTAGATCAGAGAACGAGAGCTGACTGTTGTCCTGTTCCTTCAGATCAGAGAACATGGAGCTGACTGTTGTCCTGTTCCTTTAGATCGGAGAACATAGAGCTGACTGTTGTCCTGTTCCTTCAGATTTAGAGAACATAGAGCTGACTGTTGTCCTGTTCCTTCAGATCAGAGAACAGGTGACTGTTGTCCTGTTCCTTCAGATCAGAGAACATAGAGCTGACTGTTGTCCTGTTCCTTCAGATCAGAGAACAGAGCTGACTGTTGTCCTGTTCCTTTAGATCAGAGAACGTAGAGCTGACTGTTGTCCTGTTCCTTCAGATCGGAGAACATAGAGCTGACTGTTGTCCTGTTCCTTCAGATTTAGAGAACGTGGAGCTGACTGTTGTCCTGTTCCTTCAGATCGGAGAACATAGAGCTGACTGTTGTCCTGTTCCTTCAGATCGGAGAACATAGAGCTGACTGTTGTCCTGTTCCTTCAGATTTAGAGAACGTGGAGCTGACTGTTGTCCTGTTCCTTCAGATCGGAGAACATAGAGCTGACTGTTGTCCTGTTCCTTCAGATTTAGAGAACATAGAGCTGACTGTTGTCCTGTTCCTTCAGATTTAGAGAACGTGGAGCTGACTGTTGTCCTGTTCCTTCAGATCAGAGAACGAGAGCTGACTGTTGTCCTGTTCCTTTAGATCGGAGAACATAGAGCTGACTGTTGTCCTGTTCCTTCAGATCGGAGAACATAGAGCTGACTGTTGTCCTGTTCCTTCAGATTTAGAGAACGTGAGCTGACTGTTGTCCTGTTCCTTCAGATCAGAGAACGAGAGCTGACTGTTGTCCTGTTCCTTCAGATCGGAGAACGTGGAGCTGACTGTTGTCCTGTTCCTTCAGATTTAGAGAACGTGGAGCTGACTGTTGTCCTGTTCCTTCAGATCGGAGAACATAGAGCTGACTGTTGTCCTGTTCCTTCAGATCGGAGAACATAGAGCTGACTGTTGTCCTGTTCCTTCAGATCGGAGAACATAGAGCTGACTGTTGTCCTGTTCCTTTAGATCGGAGAACATAGAGCTGACTGTTGTCCTGTTCCTTCAGATCAGAGAACGTGGAGCTGACTGTTGTCCTGTTCCTTCAGATCAGAGAACGTAGAGCTGACTGTTGTCCTGTTCCTTTAGATCGGAGAACGTGGAGCGAGCCTGAGTGGTGGACAGAGGCAGAGGGTGGCGTTGGCCCGAGCGCTCTACGGCAGCAGAGACCTGTATTTACTGGACGACCCTCTGAGTGCTCTGGATCCTCACGTGGCCAACCACATCTTCCACAATGCCATCCGCAAACAGCTGCAGGACAAGACCGTCATCTTTGTCACTCACCAGCTGCAGGTAAACACCACCGACACCACCTACAGGCCCTGCAGAACATTTACTGTCCACTAGAGGTGCCACACTCTCTCTTAAAGGTAACAGGTTTCTTTATTTGTCTCCTAGGGAGAAATTTGTCCAGCTGCATATATAAATACAAACATTTAGACAAAAATATGGAGAACAAACAAGAGATAATACACCTTACAATAAATAACACCCCTACCATTAATAGGTGGAGCTAAGCACTGCAGGACGACAAACAATCCTCATTTCCGTTCCTTTTATCTGTGCTCAGTATTTGACAGACTGTGATGATGTAATCCTGATGAGGAAGGGGCGTGGCGCGGTCACCATGACGACCTGATGAAGCTGAACGGAGACTACGCCGCAATGTTCAACAACTTCCAGCTCGGACGCCCCATCATCGAGGTAAGTTCAAAAGTTGAACTTGTTCAAATCCATTTAAAACCTGTTCAAATCCAACTTAAACACCTAAAACATTTTATTTTTGATAATGTGGCTCATTAAAGGCTGTTGAGTCCTTTAACACGCCTCTCATGTTAAACTCCTGCCTCTGCCCTTGCTGTGTTCAGGCTCCGAGGAAAAGCGGCAGTTCTCAGAGGAAACAGACCGACAGTAAACCAGGATCAGTGAAGAACCAGAGCGCCGTAAAACCAGACTCCGACAACGGTACCTTGCTCACATTCAGACTAATAGACTTTTATATTATATATATATATATATATATATATATACATTCATTCATTCACTTCCAACCGTTAGTCCCGTTATGGGTTGCGGGTGACTGGAGCGTTTCCCTGTTTATAATATAAAATATAATATATATTAAATATATAATATATATTTATAGGGTCTGAGCATGTGCAGAGCAAACTGTAAGTGAACTAACCATAGACATACATAAGAAAGGCTAGATGTCTTACGGCGCAGTCTCTAACGTCATCACCGGCGGCCATCTTGAAACAGGCAAGCTTTCTGGCGGACTCCGTGGTACCTGATGTAAGGTGAGTGATCTGCACGAACATAAATACTTTTATCTCGCTGAAATCTTGACGGATTTACAAAATGTTTGATTTCTTACAAACGTTAATAATGTGGCTATAATTCTGGATGCGTGAACATGTTGAAATTGCAGCTTTTCTTTTCGAAAGACGACTTAATCGTGCAGCATAGGTTTGTATCACGGCTAACGTTACTTGTGCAAGTTATCAAGGCTGAGACCACCATCGAGCTGTTCAGTTATAGTTTTACTGACACCAATAACGATTTTATGACAACTATTTTTTTATCTATATTACAGTCATTGTGAATGTGGTTGTAGTTATTCGCTGGCTTTGAATGAGACCTAACGTTAGTAGTTACAGTTGAGCTGCTACCCAGCAATTTTACATCAGTGGGAGAGGCAGAATTGCTCTTTCTTTTCAATATAACTTAAGTTGCACATGATTTCCAATCGGTTTGGTTTGTTAAAAACATCTTATTTTTATTTTTTGTAAAATGTGTTTTCTGAAGACATGCACATTAACCCTAACCCTAAGACATACACAGTACCTGGAAGTGTCACAAACCATTTTGAGTATATAGAAAAATGCCTGTATTTGTATCTGTTTGCCGAATTTATCACCACTGATACAGTCTGAACTGTATGATAATGTCATGCAACTTAATTTATACGGAAAGATCATTCAGGGGTGGCTAGTTCTAGTGTTTTGTTTTTTTTTAAGCATAAAACATTTTTAAAGCATGTAGTGAATATCTGTGTACTATACTCCATATATCTTTTTTTTTGTTTTAAGGTGGCTGGAATAACAACCCTAATGCCAGTTCAAGTACATCTTCAGGAAGCTGATGGCCCGGTGTGGGGTTGTTAAACCATGCAGAGGCAATGTGACAGCACAGGATGACACAGAGTCCCTCCCAGCTGTCATTGTCACCTTTACAAGCCTGTCAGCTGTAGATATGTCCTCTGCAACAAATGAATAAATAGACTTTTGTGTAATTATTCCATATTTTGTGTAGTAATTCTATATCAGAACCCTGATATACAATCCAAATAGTCTACAAGAAACTTCAGAGTGTTACCAAGAGGTTACCACACAGTAAGCCTTTATTATGTAGCCTATGTCTATGTTTTGGGTAACCAAAAGTCCTATGGGAGTTTCGATAGGGCATTTTACAAAACGCATGAGCATACCTTGGCAAATCAATGGTCTAAAGTACTCATATTTCATTCTATATTGATCTGCTTTTGTACATAGCTTTACAAGACCTGGTGCTTGGGCTCAGTTGTGTTTCTAAAGTCATATCAAGAGACCTAGAAGCTGAAATGTGGTCAGTTGAGATGCTTGTTATCCAACAGAAAGAAAAACAATATTCTAGCCTCTATAACTCTGTGCAAGTACTTCACATAATTATTCTGATTGTTTCCTAAGAAACTACAGGGTCTCAGTTTTCTAAAGAGGTCAGGCATTTGATGGTAGGCAAAAATAACTGGGAACAGTGATCTCTGAAGTAGGCGCAGTGCAATGTCAAGGGAAAAGCCTAGTAAATGGCCCAATCCTCAAGAAGTTAAAATAAACATAATAATTCAAATTATTTTATTATAATATTAACATTATAAAAGTGTGTGTGTGTGTGTATGTATGTATATATATATATATATATATATATATATATATATATATATATTCATTCATTCCTTGGGCGTGTGTATATTCATTGCATCTCTATGTTCTGTTCAATGTTATTTTCATATGGAAGTCCATGGTTATAATTATTCATAAGTATGCAGTGTCATAAGTATATCTCTGACGTTTATAACAAACTAAACTGTTTAAAAATCGGTAGAAAATTTAGCAAGTTATGGTTATTTAAAAAGTACATGCACCATTAAAACATGTGCATGTACTTTTGTTACAAGTGAGCAAGCTGCCTGTGACAAGATGGCCGCCAGGTGCGGACGTCGACCTCCATTGGCCAACAGCGCGGACGAGACATCTAGCCTTTCTTATGTATGTCTATGGAACTAACTGCCTTCTGTGTCATGTGACCTGAAGGGGAAAAGCAGCAAGTCGGAGGCGTGGCCTGGCCGGTCTACAGACTATATATGGTCGCGTGTGGAGGCGTGGTTTCCTGTTCCCTCATTCTGACTCTGTTCGTCCTCAATGTGGTCTCCTCAGCATTCTGCCAATGGTTCCTCAGCTACTGGGTCCAGCAAGATCAGGACCGCACCAAGACCGAGACCAACCCCGAGGTAAGTACTGGGTCCAACAAGACCCAGGTAAGACAGGACCAGGGCTTTTCTGTTTTTAACTGTCTGTGTTTTCTTAGAACTCCACAGAGTCTTTCAGGAACAGCTCCGGTCTGAGTCTGAGGGACAGTCCCATGATGCACCAGTACGCCGCCATCTACGCCTCGTCTATGATGGTCATGCTGCTGCTCAAACTGCTACGAGGGGTCGCCTTTGTCAAGGTCTATACCAACACAAGATAAACCGGGGTTAGACCTGGTTTAGTCCTGGTTTTCAGACTGGTTTAGACTTTAGACTGTTTTTGGTTTTGTAATGACTTGTATTCTTGTCGTCAGGGCACACTGCGAGCCTCGTCCAAACTCCACGATGAACTTTTCCATAAAATACTGCGCTGTCCCATGAAGTTTTTGACACAACTCCAACTGGACGCATCCTCAACCGTTTTTCTAAAGACATGGACGAAGGTAACGGTTTACACAGGCTTTAGCCAGAACACATTATGAACCTGTTAGTTGCCATAGACTGTTTATAATGACTAAGCCCAGGTAGAAACCTCCTGCTGCACTAACCTCAGTCGATTTTTATTATTGAATAATGTAGTGACAGGGAGCCCTGAGCCTAAATGATCAGAGAGAACCCTGCTCTGAACTCTCTCTGTTGCCCCCAGTGGACACACGCTTGCCGCTCCAGGCCGAGATGTTCCTTCAGAACGCCCTGCTGGTCTTCTGTTGCTTGGGGTCATCGGCTGTGTTTTCCCATGGTTCCTTGCGGCGGTGGGGCCCCTTGTTCTGCTGTTCTGGGCCCTTCACGGCGTCTCCAGAGTCTTTATCCGGGAGCTCAAACGCCTGGAAAACGCCTCTATGTCACCGCTGCTGTCCCACGCCACTGTCAGCCTGCAGGGCCTGTCCACGTTGCAGGCCTACGGGCGGGGCGGGACTTCCTTTCAATCTACTGCAGTCAATTGGATCAGAACCAGGCCGCCTTCTTCCTCTTCAGCTGCGCCGTGCGGTGGTTGGCCGTTCGTCTGGACCTCATTAGTGTGGCTCTGATCAGTGTCACGGCTCTGATGATGGTCCTGATGCACGGACTCATCCCCTGCCACACGCTGGGCTCGCCATCTCCTACGCCCGTACAGGTACCAGCACTGGACTAGGACCGGACCAGGACCAGGACAGTCTATAACCAATCAGACTCATACGGGACAAAAACCAGACTAAAAACAGAACAAACCCAGATATGCCCCAGTCTACACTGAGCGGGCTGTAATAGAGTCATTTTGGCAAAAGACATTCTGTTTGAGTTCAGGACTAGTGTCCGACAGAGAACCTGCCTTTAGTTTGCAGCACTAAGACCCGTTTTCTGTTTTACATTTTATTCATTCAGCTCCAGTTCTCTCTAACGTTCCGGTTCTGTTCAGCTCACAGGGCTGTTCCAGTTCTCTCTAACGTTCCGGTTCTGTTCAGCTCACAGGCCTGTTCCAGTTCTCTCTAACGTTCCGGTTCTGTTCTGCTCACGAACATGTTCCGGTTCTCTCTAACGTTCCGGTTCTGTTCTGCTCACGAACATGTTCCGGTTCTCTCTAACGTTCCGGTTCTGTTCTGCTCACAGGCCTGTTCCAGTTCTCTCTAACGTTCCGGTTCTGTTCAGCTCACAGGCCTGTTCCGGTTCTCTCTAACGTTCCGGTTCTGTTCAGCTCACGAACATGTTCCGGTTCTCTAACGCCCGGTTCTGTTCAGCTCACAGGCCTGTTGCGGTTCTCTCTAACGCCCGGTTCTGTTCAGCTCACAGGCCTGTTCCAGTTCTCTCTAACGTTCCGGTTCTGTTCTGCTCACGAACATGTTCCGGTTCTCTCTAACGTTCCGGTTCTGTTCAGCTCACGGGCCTGTTCCGGTTCTCTCTAACGTCCCGGTTCTGTTCAGCTCACGGGCCTGTTCCGGTTCTCTCTAACGTTCCGGTTCTGTTCAGCTCACAGGCCTGTTCCGGTTCTCTCTAACGTTCCGGTTCTGTTCAGCTCACGAACATGTTCCGGTTCTCTCTAACGTTCCGGTTCTGTTCAGCTCACGAACATGTTCCGGTTCTCTCTAACGTTCCGGTTCTGTTCAGCTCACGGGCCTGTTCCGGTTCTCTCTAACGTTCCGGTTCTGTTCAGCTCACGAACATGTTCCGGTTCTCTCTAACGTTCCGGTTCTGTTCAGCTCACGGGCCTGTTCCGGTTCTCTCTAACGTTCCGGTTCTGTTCAGCTCACGAACATGTTCCGGTTCTCTCTAACGTTCCGGTTCTGTTCAGCTCACGAAAATGTTCCGGTTCTCTCTAACGTTCCGGTTCTGTTCAGCTCACGGGCCTGTTCCGGTTCTCTCTAACGTTCCGGTTCTGTTCAGCTCACGGGCCTGTTCCGGTTCTCTCTAACGTTCCGGTTCTGTTCTGCTCACGAACATGTTCCGGTTCTCTCTAACGTTCCGGTTCTGTTCTGCTCACGAACATGTTCCGGTTCTCTCTAACGTTCCGGTTCTGTTCTGCTCACGAACATGTTCCGGTTCTCTCTAACGTTCCGGTTCTGTTCTGCTCACGAACATGTTCCGGTTCTCTCTAACGTTCCGGTTCTGTTCAGCTCACAGGCCTGTTCCGGTTCTCTCTAACGTTCCGGTTCTGTTCAGCTCACAGGCCTGTTTCAGTTCTCTCTAACGTTCCGGTTCTGTTCTGCTCACGAACATGTTCCGGTTCTCTCTAACGTTCCGGTTCTGTTCTGCTCACAGGCCTGTTCCAGTTCTCTCTAACGTTCCGGTTCTGTTTTGCTCACGAACATGTTCCGGTTCTCTCTAACGTTCCGGTTCTGTTCTGCTCACGAACATGTTCCGGTTCTCTCTAACGTTCCGGTTCTGTTCTGCTCACGAACATGTTCCGGTTCTCTCTAACGTTCCGGTTCTGTTCAGCTCACAGGCCTGTTCCGGTTCTCTCTAACGTTCCGGTTCTGTTCAGCTCACAGGCCTGTTCCAGTTCTCTCTAACGTTCCGGTTCTGTTCTGCTCACGAACATGTTCCGGTTCTCTCTAACGTTCCGGTTCTGTTCTGCTCACAGGCCTGTTCCAGTTCTCTCTAACATTCCGGTTCTGTTCTGCTCACGAACATGTTCCGGTTCTCTCTAACGTTCCGGTTTTGTTCTGCTCACGAACATGTTCCGGTTCTCTCTAACGTTCCGGTTCTGTTCTGCTCACAGGCCTGTTCCAGTTCTCTCTAACGTTCCGGTTCTGTTCTGCTCACGAACATGTTCCGGTTCTCTCTAACGTTCCGGTTCTGTTCTGCTCACAGGCCTGTTCCAGTTCTCTCTAACGTTCCGGTTCTGTTCTGCTCACGAACATGTTCCGGTTCTCTCTTTAACGTTCCGGTTTTGTTCTGCTCACGAACATGTTCCGGTTCTCTCTAACGTTCCGGTTCTGTTCAGCTCACGAACATGTTCCGGTTCTCTCTAACGTTCCGGTTCTGTTCAGCTCACGAACATGTTCCGGTTCTCTCTAACGTTCCGGTTCTGTTCTGCTCACGAACATGTTCCGGTTCTCTCTAACGTTCCGGTTCTGTTCTGCTCACAGGCCTGTTCCAGTTCTCTCTAACGTTCCGGTTCTGTTCAGCTCACGAACCTGTTCCGGTTCTCTCTAACGTTCCGGTTCTGTTCAGCTCACGGGCCTGTTCCGGTTCTCTCTAACGTTCCGGTTCTGTTCAGCTCACGGGCCTGTTCCGGTTCTCTCTAACGCCCGGTTCTGTTCAGCTCACGGGCCATGTTCCGGTTCTCTCTAACGTTCCCGGTTCTGTTCAGCTCACGGGCCTGTTCCAGTTCTCTCTAACGCCCGGTTCTGTTCAGCTCACGGGCCTGTTCCAGTTCTCTCTAACGCCCGGTTCTGTTCAGCTCACGGGCCTGTTCCAGTTCTCTCTAACGTTCGGTTCTGTTCTGCTCACGAACATGTTCCGGTTCTCTCTAACGTTCGGTTCTGTTCTGCTCACAGGCCTGTTCCAGTTCTCTCTAACATTCCGGTTCTGTTCTGCTCACGAACATGTTCCGGTTCTCTCTAACGTTCCGGTTTTGTTCTGCTCACGAACATGTTCCGGTTCTCTCTAACGTTCCGGTTCTGTTCTGCTCACAGGCCTGTTCCAGTTCTCTCTAACGTTCCGGTTCTGTTCTGCTCACGAACATGTTCCGGTTCTCTCTAACGTTCCGGTTCTGTTCTGCTCACAGGCCTGTTCCAGTTCTCGCTAACGTTCCGGTTCTGTTCTGCTCACGAACATGTTCCGGTTCTCTCTTTAACGTTCCGGTTTTGTTCTGCTCACGAACATGTTCCGGTTCTCTCTAACGTTCCGGTTCTGTTCAGCTCACGAACATGTTCCGGTTCTCTCTAACGTTCCGGTTCTGTTCAGCTCACGAACATGTTCCGGTTCTCTCTAACGTTCCGGTTCTGTTCAGCTCACGAACATGTTCCGGTTCTCTCCAACGTTCCGGTTCTGTTCAGCTCACGGGCCTGTTCCGGTTCTCTCTAACGTTCCGGTTCTGTTCAGCTCACGGGCCTGTTCCGGTTCTCTCTAACGTTCCGGTTCTGTTCAGCTCACGGGCCTGTTCCGGTTCTCTCTAACGTTCCGGTTCTGTTCTGCTCACAGGCCTGTTCCAGTTCTCTCTAACGTTCCGGTTCTGTTCTGCTCACGAACATGTTCCGGTTCTCTCTAACGTTCCGGTTCTGTTCTGCTCACAGGCCTGTTCCAGTTCTCGCTAACGTTCCGGTTCTGTTCTGCTCACGAACATGTTCCGGTTCTCTCTTTAACGTTCCGGTTTTGTTCTGCTCACGAACATGTTCCGGTTCTCTCTTTAACGTTCCGGTTCTGTTCTGCTCACGAACATGTTCCGGTTCTCTCTAACGTTCCGGTTCTGTTCAGCTCACGAACATGTTCCGGTTCTCTCTAACGCTCGGTTCTGTTCAGCTCACGAACATGTTCCGGTTCTCTCGTTCGGTTCTGTTCAGCTCACGGGCCTGTTCCGGTTCTCTCTAACGTTCGGTTCTGTTCAGCTCACGGGCCTGTTCCAGTTCTCTCTAACGTTCCGGTTCTGTTCAGCTCACGGGCCTGTTCCAGTTCTCTCTAACGCCCGGTTCTGTTCAGCTCACGGGCCTGTTCCAGTTCTCTCTAACGTTCGGTTCTGTTCAGCTCACAGGCCTGTTCCAGTTCACGGTGAGGCTGGCATCTGAGACTGAGGCCCGGTTCACTTCAGTCGAGAGGATCCACCACTACATCCAGGTACTGAGCCTAGGATTAATTACATGTCCCTCTTTAGAAGATCTATGTTGGCCTGTGCAGTGTCAGTAGTAGTTATAATTTTTCTGGACGACTGCACTCTGTCCTTGTAAGAATCCATTCTGGTCCAGTTCACATTAGACACTTTACCTGTTCTTACCAAAACCAAAACAACCAACAGACATAAAGTGGTCTAAAAGTACAGTCAGGCTCTAGTCCTTGTTATCTAGTTCCTCTGAGTATTGTGCTGTTGGTCCTCTGTCCAAGAACAGTTCTGTCCCACTCAGACAGACTTTTGATTTCTGTGGAGGTGAGCGCCCAAAACCACAGCCACAAAAGGTTTTCTGGTGCATGGACAATGATTTCAACAAGTCCATAAATGTCTTCAGTTTCTTTTTATTGGCACATTTGGCTGTTCAATGATTTGCCTCCACATTCCTGATGTTTTTGGGGCTTTTAGGACAAACACTGGAGGTACGAACTTCAGACTCCTGTCACAGTAGCTCTAAAAACTTAAGAAGTCTGGTTTAAGTCAGAATAAAGTGTGCCTCCTCTGCTGATCAGTACACCTAGACCCAGACTGACTCTAACCCTTTTTGGTCCCGGTCTAGTCCCTGTCCCAGGAGGCTCCGGCCCGGGTCCAGGCCCGTGCTCCGCCTAAGGACTGGCCTCAGGAGGGTCAGCTAGACTTCAGGGATGTGCAGATGCGTTACCACGACGACCTGCCTCTGGTGCTGGACCGCATCACCTTCAGCATCCGGCCCAAGGAGAAGATCGGCATTGTGGGACGCGGGATCGGGTCAGGGGCGGGGCTTAAGTGATTTGGGGTGGGCATATATGTTCAGGGGAGGGGCTTCAACTGTGGTGAATAATCCAAGGGCAGAGCTAAAGATGGAGAGGGTGGGATCAGTCTCTGTGAAACACTGATTTAATAGTTTTAGTTCAATTGTACTGTGATTGGTTATGTCAGTGAAGGGGGAGGGTCTAACTCCTCCAATTGGTCGCTTGTTGTCAATCAACTTGTACAGCCCTGTATGTTAGCTCAATGGACATTCAGTTCAAGTAACATCACAAGCTAATGTTTTGTGTTCCACCACATTCTAAAGTCTCTCTGTGACCCTCAGGGAAGTCGTCTCTGGGCGTGGTGCTGTTCCGGTTGGTGGAGCGCTGCGGAGGCTCCATCCTCATCGACGGAGTGGACGTCTCTGACATCGGACTGGCTGACCTTCGCAGTAAACTATCAATCATCCCCCAGGAGCCGGTGCTGTTCAGCGGCACGGTCCGGTTCAACTTGGACCCGACTGGACAGTTCTCAGAGGACCAGATCTGGGACGCGCTGGAGCGGAGCCACATGAAGGACTGTGTGAGTACAGCACGGACTCAGCAGGTCTAGGTCTGACTCACAAAGACCGGGTGGAGTTCTTAGTTGAGCCTTAAGGCCTGTTCACACCGGGACCAATTTTGCGAGCGATATTCGCCGACATTTGACTCCTCGTGACTAAACAATGGGCGCCAATGTGAGCGTTCACACCGACGCGAAAAACGCCACGCGTAAAAGCGTCAGATTTTAAAAAAACGCCTCGGGTTTGTTTTTTTGGTTTGACGCGCCGCGTCAAAAACTATACGGCCAATGAGATTAGAGCTTTTGCTCACGTGTCTGGAGATTCTGAAGTTACAGTAAAACACAACTTGGGGGCGCTCAAACACAAAACGGTCACACATACATAACGACGAAGAAGATATAAGCCAAGGAGCCTCTACACACCTTTATTTACGATCTATGGTACACACTGCCGGGAAGAAATAAGATGAAGAAGATGCAAGGCAAGATGAATGTAGAGCTGCTGGTCTCGTTGGTGTCGGAAACAAAGAACTTATGACAAACGCGACATCGATTACAAAAATTACTTAATTAAGCGAGTGTCAGAAGCGTAAAGTTGCGCAGCGCCACCTTGTGTACCGGGTATTTCTGTTTTACATTAAGCGCCTCTAATGTCAGGGAATGAATTTGCATGTTTACTCGGCTCATTGTCAGCGAAATCGCTTGAGTGTGAACACAGAAAACACGTTGAAAAACGCTGTCAAATAACACGCACCGATATTCGTCCAGGTGTGTACGGGTCTTTAAGGTGGAATTGTTCTGTCAGCTGTGCTTTACTCTAGACTGGAAAGAGGCGACAGGTTTTGTGGAAGGAAAGCTAAAATTAGCAGAACAAAGCTAGAAATTGAAGAACAATAGCTGAACCTGACTGATAAAAAGAAAATAGATTTTTTTTTAAAGGAAAATGTTTATAATAAACAGTGAAAGTGAAATACGAAATATCAGAACGTATACATTTTCTGAAAGAGAACCATCTTTGTAATGTTTATAATACATATGAGTATGTGAGTAATAATGTTTATAATACATATGAGTATGTGAGTAATAATGTTTATAATACATATGAGTATGTGAGTAATAATGTTTATAATACATATGAGTATGTGAGTAATAATGTTTATAATACATATGAGTATGTGAGTAATAATGTTTATAATACATATGAGTATGTGAGTAATAATGTTTATAATACATATGAGTATGTGAGTAATAATGTTTATAATACATATGAGTATGTGAGTAATAATGTTTATAATACTTATAATGAGCGGCAGTAGCTCAGTGGGTAGAGCAGTCGTCTTTCAACCGGAAGGTAGGTGGTTCGATTCTCACTCTCCCCAAGGTTCAAACTGTCGTTGTGTCCTTGGGCAAGACACTTAACCCACCTTTCCTCCAGTGGCTGTAACACTGGTGATTACTGTAGAACAATCTGACTCAACATCCTCTAGCCTCTCATGAGTGTCCAGACCCTGAATAGAGACTCTTTGGGACCATGTGATGATCTCAGGAAGACTTAAACATTCTTCTTCTATAGATCATCATGTGGTACCACTTAAACAAATCCAAGGTTCTGTATTTACACATTATAAACATGTTTTATAAATGTTTTTCTTTCAATGATGGATAAACTTGTGCTTGGCCTGATCTCAGTCCATGATGTGTAACTGAAAGAAGTATTTAATGGACACATTCCTTTATTCAGGAATTGTCTTTATTCAGATGCCTGTATGTTTCACTTTCTTTCCCAGAGCTCTGATAAAACCTGTTTTGTTCTATATCAACGGGCTCATTTGATCCCCTGCATCCCAATGATAAGTGTATTTTAACATCTTTTTTTATCTGTAGGTGTTCTTAATCCGCCTGCTGTGTTGAATCATATTTTCTGTTTATGTTATAATCTGTAGGTGAGCGGTCTTCCTCTGAAGCTGGACTCTGAGCTGGTGGAAAATGGAGAGAACTTCTCTTTGGGCGAGAGACAGTTACTGTGTGTGGCCAGAGCCCTGCTGCGACGCTGTAAGGTAAACAGACACCTGCAACAAGCCCCACCCCTTTTCACTGGATGGTTTAGCCCCTTAACGTTCCAGCTAACAATGGTAAGAGTACTATTCATCCAGAAAGAGTTGTACGTATAATTTGCACAATGAGTAGCACTAAGGTAA